>JAIUZE010073495.1:0-47547 GCA_022085475.1 Heliosperma pusillum | reverse complement strand
TCTAACATGTGAGAAATAATAATTTTATGAAAAAACCTTTTTAATTAAATATTTTACTTATTAACATTTCCCACTTGCTAAATATTACAAAACACGATAAAATGGCAATAACTCAAAAACCGTCACAAGACCAAGGGAGGGACCCACGGCCTGATTTGGGCCGCACTTCACATGGGCCTGGACTGGGCCCACGGGCCTAGTTTGGGCTGTTTTGGCTTTTTGATCGACTTTACTAAAAACCGTTTCTTAATATTTCCCGCATGCTTAACATATTTAAAACCCGTCAAAACAACAACAAAACAACCAAACATCGACACAACTCCCAAGCCAACTCACGGACCCACCATGGACCAACCCAGACCGGCCTGGACCGGGCCTGAACCGGCCTGAACCGGCCTGAACCGGCCTGGTTTGGGCTGGTTTACACGGCCCCTTACACGGTTTCAACAACAAACAACACCAAATTAATTCCAACATGTTTGAATTATCAAACAACCATTTTAACAACCATCCATACAAAAATCATGATTTTGAACAAATCATAAAAATATGTCAAGAACACTAACATATTAAAAATACCATACAACATGACAATCATAACCACTTATCATGTTACTAGTAAAAATCCATAAATCATAATAACATGAACAAAAACGAAAGATGAACCAAAAACAAAAGAAACAAAAGCTATGTGACATTATTTCGTCGAGTAAATCGGAATTGTTACCTTAGCTAGCAAAATCAATTAGCACCAAAATAAGAAGTATAAACTAAGAAACCCGTCTTCTAATCTTCCCCTAATATATACGAGTCACCAAACTCGTCTTCAAAATCTTCCCCTATAAGAAATGACAAGAAAAACATTATTAGAATTAAAACTTGATTTTCCATAATTAAAGTGTTGAACACGATTTTGACGGAATTGAAAATAAACCGTACTTGAAGATGGAGAGCGAAGAGGAGATTCTAGAAATATAAGTTAGGATGGATTTAAATAAGAAATGAAGGTTTTATGATGATTTTGCTCAAGAACGACGAAGAACGAATGAAGAACGACTAAGAACGAATGAAGAACGATGAAGAACGATTAATTAGATCTTAATTTGATTTATTGTAAAATGAAAAGTTGTTAGTGAGTAATGGTGGGATTGGGCCGTGTGTTTATAGAGAAAATAATGAGTCGGGTTTTGAATTTGTTGTTACGGAATTGACTCGGATTTTATAATTATATTACGGTAATTGATTAAATATTAATTTAATTAAATCAATTATCAAGATATTATGTTATTGTAATCAAAAGAAATGAAAATATCAAGGCCTAAGAGAGGGTGAGAGTGCCGTGTGAATTGGTGATAGTCGGGTCTGTTTTGTAAACGTTTTGCGTAATTTCCGTTGACGGATCGATAAAGTAACAAATATCTTAGATACTATTATTAGATTAATCAAAATAATGAAAATATCCAAAAGTGAGTGGAAAAAGATGACATGGGCGTGTGACTCATGCCAAAGTCGAGTTTCGGGTTTGTTTCGGGATTTACGATGACTCGGGAATAGTTAAATGATGTTCGGGATTAAACCGTAAAAGTTATTCTTTAAATTTCGAATAAATTCAAAATAATTATATTAAATTATGATAAATCTAAATAAATCTTAATAAAAATAAATTAAAAATATTATTTTTTAAAATAAAATTTCGGTCTTCAAAATTACAAGGCGAGTCGGAAAAAGTCAACGAAAGTCAAAGTTGACTTAAAAACGGGATTCCCTTGGAATCTCGCAGAAATTCCAAATACGAACTCGGAATTTCAAAATTCAATTGTAAACAATAAATTCCACTTTAAAACTTAAACAGGCTGAAAAGTATCCTTAGAATATTTTCACTAGAAAAATAGGGTACTTTTCGGGTTGTTACAATTACGGGTAATAACGATTAAAAAATAACTAGGCCATACTAGGTACAAAATTTGCATAAATTATTAAATAAATTATATTCATTCAACCATAAATAAAATAAATTGCTGCAAAATTCATGCCAAAATGGCCCTTAACACATTCATGCTCATTGTAGCTCGATTTTACGGGATTTATTAATTTTTAACCATTAAAAATCAATATCAACATTTAAATCTCATTTAAATTCAAATCAACTATATAAACTGTTTTAGAACTCAAAATTAGTCCCTACTAATTTTTTTGGTCATTAATCTGTTCAATTTTATTTTATTTGCTATTCATAACGGTTTAATCATAACGTTTATGAAATAAACCCAAAATAAAATATAAACATCATAGAAATTTGAAAAAAAAAAAATTTACATTCTTGAATATTTCCAGGAACTCCAAAAATAAAAAAAACATTTGTCCTAAAAATTTAAATAATTTATGAACAAATAGCTTTGTATTTAACGATTTTATCAAATAAAAACCATTAAATATAGTAAAACACAGAAAACAATTACGAAATTTCACCAAGACGATAAACATCAGAATGTAAAATGTACCAAAAAATTTCATGACCATAAAATCACGTTTCATTTTTACAAACATTACAATCTCATATTATCGACTTTTATTTTATAAAAATCAATGAACATGCAATACCTAATTAAAAGTCACGAAATTTTACATACAGTATGTAAGACATGCATGTGAGATCAGATTAAAATTGCATGGGCAGAATCAACATAAAACTATTTTTAGTTAACTTTTAACATAAAATATGCATATTAACCTCGTTTAAAAGCCAAAAATAAAAATAAATAGCAAATTAATCCCACAAATCAAGAAATTTGACCAATAATATTTTGAGGTCATTAGGTATACATGCACGAAAATGTTTCGTCCAAATCAAATTTTAACTCAAGTTTTTGATTTATTAGTTATCTTAAGACACTTTTAATACAAATGTCCAAAATGAACATGCATGCTGAATGTCCATAGACCTTAATTAGACTCCTCTAGTTAGTTACTAAATTACTTGTTAATTTAGTGTTTCATGATCTATGTAACATGCATGCAAATATAAAGACATTATAGAAAAGAAGAAATTTCGTCACATTGAAAAGGAAATTAAATGGGCACAATAAGAACTCCTTCTTATTGATCTTGAGCTATAAATAAGGATGATCCAAGAACAATCTCCAAATTAGAAGACCTCCATCAAGTTTCATCAAGATGATACCAAATAATCTAATCTTATTATTAACTAGATAATAAGATAGATAAAATACTACCAATATTAGTATATATTACTACACTAGTAATACTTAGTAAATATTAGTATTATGAGAGATGTAGTGAGAGGTTTATTGTAGAGAGAAGTATGAGAAAATAAGCAAGAATCATCTAGTAATAAATTGAACAACAATTGTCCTATTTATGGACAAAATGGCCGGCCCCTTTGATCACCAAGAGAGTGATTTTCTTCTTACTTTATTCCCATGCAAAGTGCTGGTGTGTAGTAGTGTAGGTGATGATTATAGTGTAATTGTTATGTCACTTTCACTTGGTGACTTGTGAGTATGTATACGAACAACCATCATCTCTACCCACTACACTCAACTTTCGGCACATATGGTAACATATGGTCAATTTTTATTTTTAATATTTGTCACACAAATACTTATTGATCATATGCTTAATTATCTTGCATAATTAAGTGTTAATTTTGATCATATAACAATTATGTGACACAAATTAATAAATAATATGTACTTAACTTTTAAGTGATATTTTACCATTATATCAATATAAAATGGGTCCCACAATGGTTAGTTAATTTATTTTACAAGTCCTTGTAAATATAATTAACTAATTACCTCTACCTCCAAATATATGTAAAACCTCAACTAATTTAGTAAATTAACAATTAATTACTAAGTTAGATCTTATTTAGTCATATTAAAATACGATATAAATTTATTAGTCAGTTATCGCATAATTGAAAAATAAACTTTATCAAATTTGAGTTCTTAACTCAATTTCTAACAATTAACTCTTGGACATATCAAATATATGTAATGACTAATTAACTGTATCATATACAAATAATTAGTTACTATTTGGATTTCATCATATAGGTGTGACCGAAAGGGATCACCGCCGTCAAACGAAAATAACGTCAAACTCTAGTCAGCAAACCGTTATTGATTTACGTCAATAAATATCCCAATTATTTTCCTTAATGAGATTTATTATGTGGTGCACTATTATTGAGGACACCTACTCCAACAATCTCCCACTTGTCTGACACAAGTGTGCGTCACCAATTCTCTTGTCTCTTTATCACATCTCCCACTTAACGCAAGGTGTCTTTCAGGCCGCACTTGCGATTGATTATATCTAGAGTAGTTTTCTCGATAGGGGAGTAACTGCCTGACCGGAAAATCTACCATAGATCTCTTTCCGAGCGTGGCCACGCATTTACAGTAACTACTACTCGAGTGGCCTAAAGATGTTTGTACCCAACGTGGGTGGACAATTCCAGTTGATTTATCTAATCTGTATGATGCAGATCACCATGACCAAGAAGATGTCCATCGGCCTCCTTTTACGGCACGATCTAGAACATCAACCAAAACCAATCGGAAACTGCACCAACTCAGATAGACGGTCGCTAGCCAAAAGAATCGACTCATAGGAATAAGATAGAAGACCCTGCCACGACCAGGCATCAATTAATTGATTTTAGGGTCTCTACAAAGGTCACTGTCCGACAGAGTGTCATACAGTCTGTAACAACCCGAAAAATGCCAATTTTTCTAGTAAAAATATTTACTAACACTTTTCAGTAGAACTTAAGTTTTTAAAATAGGAATTTTGTTCCGAGTCTTATTTTGAAATTCCGCGTTCGTATTTGGAATTTTTGAGGGATTCCATGAAAAGACCGTTTTTAGTCATCTTTGACTTTTCTTGACTTTTAAGTCGTCTTTGACTTTTCCTTGACTTTTAAAGTCGTCATTGACTTTTTCTTGACTTTTAGTCGTCCTAAACTTTTCTTGACTTTTAAGTCATCTTCGACTTTTCTCGACTTTTCAGTCAACTTTGACTTCCGTTGACTTTTCCCGACTCGTCTCATAAGTATGAAGACCGAAATTTTATTTAAAAAAATAATATTTTTGATTTATTTTTATTTAGATTTATTAAGATTTATCATAATTTAATATAATTATTTTGAATTTATTCGGAATTTAAAGAATAACGTTTACGGTTTTTAACCGAACGTCATTTAACTATTCCCGACGCATCGTAATGCGCGCAACAAAATCGAAACTCGACTTTGGCATGAGTCACGCGCCCATGTCATCGTTTTCCACTCACATGAGATAGTTTAATTCTTTTGATTAAACTAATCAAAATATCTAGATATTTATTAACTTTATCGGTCCGTTAACGAAAATTACGCAAATCGAGCAAAAACAGACCCGTTGTCTCACCATACCACACGGCCCCAAAGTCCTCTAATAGCCTTGATATTTTCATTTCTTTTGGATACAATAATCATAATATCTAGATATTTGTGTAATTAACTTTATCGTTAATTATATTTAATCGTTTACCGTAAAATAATTATTAAACGCGAGTCAATTACGTAACAACAAATTCAAAATCCGACATCTTTAATTGCCTATAAACACACGGCTCCACCATCACTCCACTACTCACTAACAACTTTTCACTTTACAACAAATCAAAATAAGATCAAAACATCACTTTATTTAATCGTTCTTCGTGTTCTTCGTCGTTCATCAATTGTTCTTCATCGTTCTTGAGCAAAACCTTCATAAAATCTTCGTTTCTTAATTAAATCCATCCTAATTTATATTTCTAGACTCTCCTCTTCGCTTCTCATCTTCACGTATGATTTAATTTCAATTCCGTCAAGATCATTTTCAACACTTTAATTATGGAAATTCATATTTTTAGTTCTAATAATGTTTTCTTGTTATTTTCTTATAGGGGAAGATTTTGAAGACGAGTTTGGAGACTCGTATATTTTGGGTGAAGATTAGTAGGAGGGTTTCTTATTATTTTACTTCTTATTATTTTGGTGCTAATTGTTTTGGCTAGCTAAGGTAACAATTCCGTTTTACTCGACGAATTAATGTCACATAGGTTTTAGTTTTGTTCATGTTATGGTTATGTATGATTTTAGTTAGTAACTTAGCTTTAAGTTTGTTTCTTTTGATTTTGGTTCATCTTTATTTTTGGTTCATCTTTTTATGATTTATGGATTTTTGTTAGTAATATGATAATTAATGGTTTTTATTATGTTGTATGAATTTTTATGATTTTTCCATAAGTTATGATTTTTATGATTTTGTATGAATTTATAATATGTTTATGGTTCTTGATAAATTTTGAGGATTTTTATTAAGTTATGATTTTTTAAGTTGTGTGGAAATTTTTAATATGTTTTGTGTTCTTGATAAATTTTGATGATTTTTAACAAGTTATGATTTTTATGTTGTTTAGGAAATTTTAATAGGTTTGTTGTTCTTGATGAATTTTTATGATTTTTCATAATAATGATTTTTGTATGATGATGGTTAGATTGGTTGTTAAAGTAGTTGTTTGATGATTTAAAACAAGTTGGAATTAATTTGGTGAGGTTGGTGGTGTGAACCGTGGGGTTGGTACTAAACCGGACCAACCAGACCGGTCCAGGCCGGTTCAGACCCGGTCTGGGTTGGTCCATGGTGGGTCCGGGTTTTGGTCTTTGGGTTGTGTCGATATTTGATTGATTGGTTGTTGTTTTGACGGGTTTTAAATATGTTAAAGCATGCGGGAAATATTGGAAAACGGTTTTTTAGAAATTGTAGGCAAAACAGCCCATTGAGCCCAAATCAGGCCGTGAGGCCCAAATCAGGCCCATGTGGGTCCGGCCCAACTCAGCCCGTGGGTCCCACTTTGGGACTTGTGACGGTTTTTGAGTTATCGTCATTTTTATCGCGTTTTGTAATAATTAGCAAGAGAGAAATATTACTGAAGCAAAAAATTTAATTAAAAAAAGGTTCATTAAATTCTTAGTTTCTACATGTTAGAAATTATAAGACGAGACCGTAGTTTCATTTAATATCCTTTTAGTCAAACGGGTTTTGGTTATGATTTAATAATTCACCGGTTAGAAGTTTTATTAAAATAACATGTAATGATTATGTTGATTTTATGTCTATGTGATAAAGACTCTGCTTCTAGCCGGTTTGATCCAACGGGTTTGGTCAAACTAAGATCTAGTCAGCCCCGATTTGACTGATGACCCGTCGCGGGACTCGGGTCGGGGATTTGTCTTCAAGTAAAGTTTTATTGACTTATTGAATTAGCCTTAGTAGATATGAGGCGATATGATAAATGAATATGATTTATTTGCAATTAGTCACATGATAGGATGTTTTTCCCGTGACTGTTTTATTATATGGTTGGTGTCGTGTTGACTAAGTACCCATAGAGAATTATGAGTATATGGCGTCTTGACATTCTAATTCTAAATGAGTATCTTGGACCATGACATTGATAGGCCCGTACTATCTTTCACGAGTATATAGTTCACTGCTTGATAGCTTTTGTGTCACGGCCTGGGGGGCTTATCTCCAAGTCGGGGCATGGCATCCTAAGAGTTACGCTTTGGGAAGGGAGCCAGCTTAAGTACTAGCCATCTCTGCTTAGGGGGTCGCCTAGTAGAGTTTCTCATAGACGGTTATGTCATGGGACGGGGAATGGAATAGCGGTTGTCGCTAGGTCTGATCAGTCTAGGACTAGGATGTTTTCCTACCTTGTGGTATAGCCTCGAGTTACAGAAGTCTTCTATTGACGGTACTAGGAACTTATGCCTGTTTGTAGAAGTATTGGTCTTTCATGTTTGTATGATTCTATGAGTTTTAGAAGGTGAGATGCAAGCCGGCTAAGATTGATAGAGTTTGGATTACCGATTGTTAACTGATTCACATGATTACGTGTGATTAGGGTTTGAGTGTATCACGGCCATGTTTCTGAGAGGAACCTCTGAGCTAGCATACCAGCTTCCCTACCTCGAGTTATAGTTTATTATCGGTTTCACATGATAGCTTTCACATGCTAGGTTATTTGTTAGTTATCTGTTTCATAACATGAAAAGCATATCATATATGTTAAAGTTTTGTATTGTTCATATACATTGCTTTTATGTTATTCAGGTTTTATTAAACTTGACATTTCGTGGCTGGGAGGACTCGGAGTTACTCCCCACTGACTGTGGCTTCCGTGTTTATATTTAATGCGGTCGAACAGGTGGTGATGCATATTTGGGGTACATTGACGAGCTAGCGAGCGAAGTATTTAACTTGGACCTATATTCGGTTCTTAGATTGTATATTATTATACACTCTTTTATTTCCGTATTTATACGGGAGATATGTCTCCCGTCTTGTATAATTTTTATGTATAATATTATTTCCGTTTTGTAATGACCTTTTATTTATGACACCTTCGTTATGTATTATTATCTTTCTTTTATGTATTTAAATACTTTTTTTTCTTTCCGCAAATTTGAGGGTGTCACAGTTGGTATCAGAGCTATTTTGCTCCCGACGCACGTTTGTGTACCCTTGTATAAATAACTTGACCTTAAAAATAATAAACTTGTGAGATAGAAGGGTAAGATGGGTAGATTAGGATTTATGTTGTAGTCTCTTTGTTCTTGCTAAATGATAAGTACTAATCTTTGTTTTATTTTGCAAGATGCCTCCGAGAATTGACAACACGATCTTAGCAGCTCTTACCCGTTATTATCCAAAACCAGCAAAATCAGCAAAACCAGCAAGCAATTCCGATTCCTACTCCTATTCCTGACCGTGAGAGACACGGGAGTTGTACGTGGGTTGCTTCACAGCTATCGAGGAGCCAAGACAAAACCTACGATGGCGAAGTTGATCCCGTCAAACTTTCTGAGTGGTTACGGGAAATGGAGAAGAATTTTGCTTTGTATGATGTCCTTGAAGAGGATAAGGTCCGTCTTGCTTCTCACTTCTTAGTGAGGGAAGCGGATCAATGGTGGACTCTTTCCGGTCCTACTGCGAAGTTAGAGCCTAATTTCGGGTGGACTCGTTTCCGGGAACTATTGGAGACGAGGTTTTATCCGGATGAACTAAGGCAACAGAAGTTGAAAGAGTTCATTGATTTTAAACAGGGGATTCTTTCGGTTCAAGAGTTCACCAGCAAGTTTAATGAGTTGGCTCCTTATGCCACTCGACTTATTTCTAGGGAGGAGGACAAAGCTTTCTTTTACTTAGGAAAGCTATCTCCTCAGGTGAAGGGGAAGATAAGTAGGGGTTCTACTTCTTTTGTCTCGATTTACAATGATGCTTTATGGGCGGAGAGTTCTATTCGGGCGATTGCCGAGGAGGCCCGTACTTCGTTTGTAGCTCCTAATGCCTTTGGCAAGAGACCTCTATATCCTACTTCCCGACCTTCCTTTTCTCCTTCTTTTCCAAACAAGAGGAGGAACTTTCAGAGTGGACAGGCAAATCCGACAAACCGTCCATTCTTCCCTAGCAACAACAACGACCCTAAGGGTCGTATCTGCTTTCGGTGCAAGATGCCTATGCATCCGGGTTTTAGCTGTTTCAACAAGCCACTGGTGTGCTTTAATTGTCAGCAACCGGGACACAGGTATGATGAATGTCCTGATAAGAAGAAGACAACTTTTACACCGGTTGTTTCTGGGAGACCTAAGGGTCGAGTTTTCGTTATGAGCCGCGCTGAGGCCGATGCTCAACCAGACCTGGTGACTGGTACGTCTCAATTTATGAAATCCGTGTTTAATTTTATTAGATACAGGAACTTCTTTGTCTCTTCCTCAGCCTCGTTTTCCTTTTTCGCCTTCGCCTTTTTCATCTTATCTTAATCTGTAATAATGCTTCCTAATGTTCCTTGTATCATGTTCTTTTATCCCTACTCTCGGGAGAGGTAGTCCTTTTAGTTATCGTAAGGGTTAGTAGAGGTGTTTTGAAGGAGTTTCGAATATGATATCTAACCGTCCTATGGAGCTAGTTTCGAGTTTTAATGATTATGGAAAATGGAGAATAAGTTTAGGAAGGAACTATCCTAGTGGTTGTAAAATATAAAAGCTTGAAGTTGCAATATCTTTGGAGGATCGAAATAAGCTTAATAATAGTTGTAGTTGTGGTTAGAAAATTGAGTGATTTTAATGTTACTTGAGAATTTGTTGTCGTTAAAGGTTGGACCCTAACAGGAATAAATACTTTGTGGAATTAGAATTTGACGACACAACTTGAGGAATATCGACATAAGCAAAAACCAAAGTATTAAGAGTTGGGAAAGGATAAATAAATTTATTACGGTCGCATTGCCCTATGTTTGGCAAAAGTTAAGTGAATCGAGTTTTGTGTGACTAATCTCTTTGAGGTTTCGAGATTCAACTTTGGAGGATGAGAGGATTCATTGTAAATAAGTTGAGGTAATGAATTTTTGGAATAAATTGGATTAAAGGATTTCATAGTAAGTCCTTTACTTTGTGGTTGTTAGCGGTTTTGTTTCCTTAATTATAAATATTTTGATGGTGATTTCCAATAATAGTTTCGATGGACCTTAGAAGAGTTTAATTGAATTGGAATAATTGGGAATTGCTACTCGATGTGGCATGCTTATGAAATATTTTGGTAGGAATCCGATGATTGAAATGTTGAGGATATATTGCACTCCCTTGAGGACTAGTTTACTTGTACAGTTAGTATTGTCGAGTTACTATCGACATTAGAATTTTCATAAAGGGAAGATAGTATTGGGGTTCATCCTTCGTTCTTCTTTATTCTTTCCTTCTTTCTTTCTTCTTTCTATTCGATTTATTCTTTCGAATATTCATTTCCTTCTATCGAGTATCATTTCTCTTAGATATATTACTATAAGCTTTAGTTAGAAATTTTAGGAATAGATAATAGAGTTATTATCCTTGCTATGAAGTTTTTGAATTAAAAGCTTTTAGAATTGTTTTATGATTTCAAGTATTTTACCGTCAAGGAGTGTTGAGACTTGTTGTTGGAGACGTTCGATAACTAGTTTTCTCATTTATTGATGCGAAAATGTATCTTTTTAAGTCTTTGACTTGGGACGTCGATGTTCTTAACGGCCGACGAGAACCTTCCGTTCCATTGATAAGATCCTATATTTATATTACAAGTATATTTTTAACAGTTTTGAAATAGACCTACATATATGTTACTTTCCTTCTTTAAGTTTCGAGGACGAAACTTTTTAAAAGGAGGGGTGATTGTAACAACCCGAAAAGTACCAAGTTTTCTAGTAAAAATATTTACTAACACTTTTCAGCAGAACTTAAGTTTTTAAAATAGGAATTTATGTTCCGAGTCTTATTTTGAAATTCCGCGTTCGTATTTGGAATTTCTGAGAGATTTCATGAAAAGACCATTTTTAGTCATCTTTGACTTTTCTTGACTTTTAAGTCGTCTTTGACTTTTCTTGACTTTTTAAGGTCGTCATTGACTTTTCTTGACTCTTAAGTCGTCATAAACTTTTCTTGACTTTTAAGTCATCTTTGACTTTTCTTGACTTTTAAGTCGTCTTTGACTTTTCCTTGACTTTTTAAAAGTCGTCATTGACTTTTCTTGACTTTTAAGTCGTCCTAAACTTTTCTTGACTTTTAAGTCATCTTTGACTTTTCTCGACTTTTCGGTCAACTTTGACTTCCGTTGACTTTTTCCCGACTCGCCTCATAAGTTTGAAGACCGAAATTTTATTTAAAAAAATAATATTTTTGATTTATTTTTATTTAGATTTATTAAGATTTATCATAATTTAATATAATTATTTTGAATTTATTCGGAATTTAAGAATAACGTTTACGGTTTTAACCGAACGTCATTTAACTATTCCCGACTCATCGTAAAGCGCGAAACAAAATCGAAACTCGACTTTGGCATGAGTCACACGCGCATGTCATCGCTTTCCACTCACCATAAGATATTTTAATTGTTTTGAATAAACTAATCAAAATATCTAGATATTTATTAACTTTATCGATCAGTTAACGAAAATTACGCAAATCGAGCGAAAACAGACCCGATATCACCCAACATCACACGGCTCTTTCCTCTTCTAATAGGCTTGATATTTTGATTTCATTTCATTAATATAACATAATATCTAGATATTTAATATAATTAACGTAATATTTAATCAATTACCGTAATATAATTATTTAACGCGAGTTAATTCCGTAACAACAATTTCAAAATCCGACTCCATATTTCCTCTATAATACACGGCTCCCTCACCCAACATAACTCACCAACAACTTTTCATTTTTCAACCAATCAAATAAAGATCAAAATATCACTTTCTTTAATCGTTCTTCATTTGTTCTTCGTGTTCTTCAATTGTTCATCATCGTTCTTGAGCAAAACCTTCATAAAATCTTCATTTCTTAATTAAATCCGTCCTAATTTATATTTATAGAATCTCCTCTTCGCTCTCCATCTTCAAGTACGGTTTATTTTCAATTCCGTCAAAATCGTTTTCAACACTTTAATTATGGAAAATCTATTTTTACTTCTAATAATGTTTTACTTGTCATTTATTATAGGGGAAGATTTTGAAGACGAGTTTGGTGACTCGTATATATTAGGGGAAGATTAGAAGACGGGTTTCTTAGTTTATACTTCTTATTTTGGTGCTAATTGATTTTTTTAGCTAAGGTAACGATTCCGAGTTACTCGACGAATTAATGTTACATAGCTTTAGTTTTTTCTTTAGTTTTGGTTCATCTTTAGTTTTTGTTCATATTATTATGATTTTATGATTTTTAGTTAGTAACATGTTAAGTAGTAGTTATTATGGTGTTTTATGATTTTATAACATGTTGGTTGTTCTTGATGAATTTGGATGATTCTTCATAATCATGATTTTTGTATGATTGATGGTTGTTTTGATTGTTTAAAAATGGATGTTGTTAATTAAAAACATGTAGAATTAATGTGGAATTTGGGGTGGTTGTTTTAAGTGGTGGCCGGAAATAGTGGTGGTGGTGAACCGGACCAGACCGGCCGGTCCAGGCCGGTTCAGACCCGGTCTGGGCTGGTCAATGGTGGGTCCGGGTTTTGGTCTTTGGGTTGTGTCGATGTTTGATTGTTATGTGGTTGTTTTGACGGGTTTTAATTAAGTTAAGCATGCGGGAAATAATTAAGAAACGGTTTTTGTAAAAAGTATAAAATCTGCCAAAACAGCCCATTTAGGCCGTGGGGCCCAGTTCAGGCCCATGTGGGGTCCGGCCCAACTCAGCCCGTAGGTCCCACTTTGGGACTTGTGACGGTTTTTGAGTTATCGTCATTTTTATCGCGTTTTGTAATAATTAGCAAGCGAGAAATATTAATAAGTAAAATATTTAATTAAAAAGGTTTTTCATTAAATTATTATTTCTCACATGTTAGAAATTATAAGACGAGATCGTAGGTTTAATTTAATATCCTTTTAGTCAAACGGGTTTTGGTATGATTGAATAATTCACATGTTAGAAGTCTTAATAAAATAACATGAAATGAATATGTTGATTTTATGTCTATGTGGAAAAGACTCTGTTTCTAGCCGGTTTGACCAAACGGGTTTGGTCCAACTAAGATCTAGTCAGCCCCGTTTTGACTGATGACCCGTCGCGGGACTCGGGTCGGGGATTTGTCTTCAAGTAAGGTTTTATTTAATTATTGAATTAGCCTTAGTAGATATGAGGCGATATGATATTTGAATATGATTTGTATGCAATTAATCACATGATAGGAAGTTTTCCCGTAACTGTTTTATTATATGGTTGGTGTCGTGTTGACTAAGTACCCATAGAGAATTATGAGTATATGGCGTCTTGACCATTCTAATTCTAAATGAGTATCTTGGACCATGACATTGATAGGCCATACTATCTTTAACGAGCATACGGAGTTTATCGCTTGATAGCTTTTGTGTCACTGTCTTGGGCCTTTTGATACCAAGCCGGGGGCATGGCTGCCTAATTGCTTCCACTTTGGGAATGGAGCCAGCTTAAGTACTAGCCATCTCTGCTTAGGGGGTCGCCTAGTAGAGTTTCTCATGTACGGTTATGTAATGAGACAGGGAATGGGTTAGCTGTTGTCGCTATGTCTGATCAGTCTAGGACTAGGATGTTTTCCTACCTTGTGGTATAGACTCGAGTTACAGAAGTCGACTATTGACTGTACTAAGAACTTATGCCTGTTTCTAGACGGATTGGTCTTTCATGTTTGTATGATTCTATGAGTTTTAGAAGGTGAGATGCAAGCCGGCTAAGATTGATAGAGTTTGGTTTACCGATTGTTAACTGATTCACATGATTACGTGTTGATTAGGGTTTGAGTGTATCACGGCCATGTTTCTGAGAGGAACCTCTGAGCTAGCATACCAGCTTCCCTACCTCGAGTTATAGTTTATTATCGGTTTCACATGATAGCTTTCACATGCTAGGTTATTTGTTAGTTATCTGTTCCATAACATGAAAAGCATATCATATATGTTAAAGTTTTGTATTGTTCATATACATTGCTTTTATGTTATTCATGTTTTATTAAACTCGACATTTCGTGGCTGGGAGAACTCGGAGTTACTCCCCCACTGACTGTGGCTTCCGTGTTTATATTTAATGCGGTCGAACAGGTGGTGAATGCATATTTGGGGTACATTGACGAGCTAGCGAGCGAAGTATTTACCTTGGACCTATATTCGGTTCATAGTTTGTATATTATTATACACTCTTTTATTTCCGTATTTATACGGGAGATATGTCTCCCGTCTTGTATATTTCTTTTGTAGAACATTATTTCCGTATTGTAATGACCCTTTTATTTTATGACACCTTCGTATATGTTTTATTATCTTTTATGTATTTAAATAATTTTTTTTCTTTCCTTAAATTTGAGGGTGTCACAGAAAGAGTCCATAGTCAATAAGATCATGCAAAAGCTGAAAAAGTCCAAAGAATATTTTCTATGCTGCGCCGTTATGTAAATCTCAACCATGATTCGCACTTTCCTTTGCCCTTGCTGTTTCTTGTTTATGATTCATATACTTGTTAAGAGCTTATTTTTGAGATTTGGATGATAGATTGATCATTGTTTGCTACCCTTGTCCTGGTTATGATTGTTATGTTTGCTTGTGGACAAGCAAGGGTTTTGCTTGGGGGAGTTTGATAAGCGATATTTTGTACTAATTTATCCCCCGTTTTAGCTCGATTTTTATATGATTTATGCACTTTGTTAAGTGATTAACGAGCTAATATTACTATTCTAGTTGTTTTGCGTACTTTGTCTCGTTTTATAGGAAATGAAGCGGTTTTGCTATATTTTCTTACTTTATGGAGCAAAGGCACTAGAATACAAGTTTACGAGGAGCCGATGATAGCAATTTCATTATTGGATCACAATTCCCATTGCATTATTCCTCAAAGTGGATTGGTCTTGACTTTTGACTTAGTTTCTCAATTAAAATACAATCCCAATTCAACCAAAGCATGGCCCAAGACCATTTCCGAGCTGCAAACTACCAAAACAAGGCATAGGATTCCGTGCCCAAAGAAGAAATTCGAAGAGAAGAAAGAAGATCCATCAGGGTTACATACCCGATCGGATTTACCCTATACCCGATCGGGTATGTTTGCTGATGAACGCCTATTGCCTCTTCTTTTCCCAAGCTTTAATGGGGATGTTTATTGCCTTGTCTAGGGTATGAATCCGGATGGAAAAGCTCAACCTTGCAGCCCTATAAAAGCCTAAGATCATCATCATCATAAGATATATATTTTACAAGACACTACATTAGATTACATTACAATTACATTAGATTATAGTTCATGGTTTCGTATGCAAGTTTAGACATATTACTTCAAGCATTTTCTCTAGCATTCTCTACTGTTTTATCATTACATTTTGGTTGAAATTCGTTCTTATTATTTTCCCTTACATCGTTGTACTTCCATTCCCGGTAATTCTCTATCTTTTGATTTCATTATTTTCAATACCGTTTTGTTTATTTTATAATAGATTCTATCACTTTCATAACCCATGAATTATAATCCACTTAGCCTTCTTTTCGTATTATCATTGTTGTTAGTAATCCCGCATAAAAGTAATTTAGTCAAAATTAAACTATCGTTTAATATGTCTCATTTTACTTCACCTAGTCATATAATAATCGTTGTAAATTTCATCATTAGAATAATAGCCAATTTAATATTGATCATGTCAATCATTTTAGTATCCCTAATTCATAGTTTAATTTTCTACATCTTTTTCCTCTTAATTTATCTAATCACATAAATTAAATCTAGTAGTGTACGATTCTCATTATGTAAATATAATAGATAAAATTGAAATATTGAAATGATTTGCTAGTTAAAATGAATTAAAAGAAGAATCGATACCAATAGAACCATCTAGTTTGTTTCTTCCTTTGGTTGTGTCAAATTCTATAACTTTGTTTAATGGCCATAAACAATTGTTTGTATTAGTCAATTTCCGTCTTAGAAACGAGAGTTGGGATGGGAATTAGGACTACCAATAGGGGTTTAGTGACCTAACCAGGCTGAGAGGACGTTAGGATCCATTAAAAAGTCGGTACGAATACGAGAGGAATATACCGCTACATGGCTTAGACAATCGTAGTAATTCTGATATTGGTAATTCTGATATTGGTATCAATAAAGCTTATTATATTGGTATCCATTAGATAGTTTATTTTATCGTTTTAGTTAGTTTATTATATCGTTTTATTTTATTGCCATTAGATAGTTTTTATTGTTGTTTTTATTTTATTGTTGTTAGATAGATTTAATTATTGTCACTTTCCTTTCCGTCAAGTAAACTAGTTCATTTTCTCTTGCAATTTTATTATCGTGATCAATTAGATTAGATTTATTTTTATCGCAATTTCCACACTTGTCATTTAAATATCGTCATTGTATATTTGTCATTTTATTTCATGTTAGTATTTTAGATAATCACCCCAAATAAATCGAACTTAAATAAAAATCACCCCATAGCAATTCATAGTTAACACGTACTCCCTGAGGATCGATCCCTACTTCCCTAATTACATTCTTTATGTTGTTAGCCTAAGTGTGGGTAATTATTTTTGCACCGGGACTGCGACACAACCGGTCACTGTCCGTGACTATCGTTCCTAGTCTCATTACCTTGGTCTCGGGAGCTAAATTTCGGGGACGAAGTTCTTTTAAGTGGGGTAGATAACATTGCGGATGTTTAGTGACCCAAAAGTTACCATAATCGGCAAATAATTATACTTAATGATTTTATTTTCAATCTATGTGGTGTTAAAGTGTCAACTGTAACCAAGCGTATATGTGTTATGTGACTAATAGTATATAAATAAAATATTATGATGTATGATGATATTTGCATATTCTAAGTGATGAGAGGGGTGATGCCAATATAAGGTGATGCGAAGCAATGTGTACGATTATTGATGCCAATATGCAACAAACTATGGACGATATGGATTGTATGATAATTGAAGAGTCTATCGATCCCAAATACTCAAGAAGGGGGGAGGGGGGGGGGGGGATTGAGTACAGATAAAGTATGCCTACTTCTTCTTTTGTATGTATGAGCATGAATGAGTAATGAGTAGTTCGAATTTATTGATTAAACGCGACCTAACTAATTGCTTGTCGTGTGTATGAGAAACAAATAAATACGTAAAGCAAACAAACAAACAAGAGACACAATGATTTTTGAAGTGCTTCAGTTACACACCTTGAAACCTACGTCCACTATTTCTCGATTGTTTATTTAAGTACCTTCCTACGGATTACAAAATTACTAACCCGCTCGTACAACTAAATCTAGTTGTAACTCAAGGTGAGTACCGTTAAATACTCGAATTTATCTTACGTTAATAAGAAAATGTTTTTGTTTGTTCTTTGATGCTCACACAATTGTACGAGTAAGAACAAATCTAGCACTATTATCAAATAACGTTTCTTCAAAAAGTAAGATGCAAGAATGTACGGCTTTTCGAAAGTAGGTTTTCCAAAATAAAGATTTTACTTGAAATATTTATCACAATGGAAAATAGAAAATCTAATGTGAAAAGCTTGATTTTAATGCATGCATGAGGTGCATGGGTATTTATAGTAGTAGAGCTAACTAGGTTTTAATTAAAACCCTAGTGTAGCCGTGATCTAACTTGGGTAACAAGATAAGTCTAAGATAAATTCACAAACCCTAATTCACCATATGTCTCCCTTGTGCAACAAGAAACATATTAGGTTTAGAATCCTATTTAAACTCTAATTGAACACGAGAGCTATTCACAAACAACACGGCTCATAAGCCTTAGTTTCGTGAAGCCTTAGTCTAACATGGTTTTAACGAGATATATTTAAGGTTTAGATTTGAACATATATGAAACCCTAGATATCATGTCAACTCATAGGTTGTTTTACTAATCAATGGAGAAATCATAATTAGATTCAAATTAATTAAATTTAAACTATGATCTACCATAAATACACCTCTAATAAAGGTTTGTTTAATTAATTTATTTAAAACTGTTTTAAAAATAAAACAGCCATACCGATTTCCGCAGCTCCAAGGTTATAGTAGAATCACTTCTAACCTTGAGCCTGACAAGTAAGGTTATAGATAAAACATGTGTAACTTTACTTCCCAAAATTAATATTGAAAGATACCGTTATTGGATGACGACCTATACTATAAAATCTTCATGCAGATCTTCAGTTCCAATCTTGAGCTCTTCATCTTGAGCTCCACAAGCTACTTCAATTCTTTATCTTTGATCTTGAGATAGACTTTTGCCAAGGTTATGACAGAACCAGTCATAACTTAACCGCATCAGCTTTAAGGTTATGACTCAATGACCTATAACTTTGCAATACCTTTGCTTCATAAATCATCAAGGTTATAGCTGAGCAAGCTATAACTTTTAGTGCCAAACCATATTTGATAAGTTAATATTTGTATGATTTTAACCCCCATTTTAGCTCGGTTTTGTATGTCATTTGTGCTTTGTTAAGCCACTTTATGAGCTAATATCGTCTTCTAGGCGAATTCCTATGTTCTAACCTGTTTTGTAGGGAAAGTGACGTTTCTACGCCCTTTTTCTATATTCTCGAGCATTTGCCTAAAACCCGACGATTTGAAGATGCAAGCTTAACCATGTCAAAGGCATTTCAAGAAGGTTCACTAACTCAAAAAGAGAGAAGAAGTAAAGACAGTTTCGCAGTTGTCGGAAGATCAACCAGTTAGGCGAAGAATTCATCGTTTTACATCAAACCCTAGCAACAAACCCGACTCAAGAGGTCAAGGGGGATGTTGGAAGTCAAGTCATATGCAAGGGAGATGAAACGAGAGTCAAAGGACCCAGATGACAACTTACCCGATCGGGTAAGTGTGTACCCGATCGGGGATCTTTGCTGCTTCGAGCAAATTGCTTCAACTTCCTCCTTTTGTCCTATATGTTCAATGCTCGACCCCTTCCCCACGAAACCCTAATGCAATATAAAGGATGCTCCAGCCACACTTCTCATCACATCTCTCACAACATCTCACATCTCTTCACACAATTCTCTTCTTACATTTCTCTTTAGTTTAGAAATTCTAGTTTAGATCATTTTCTTGTTCTTTTTCATCTTAAGTTCTTAGTTTATTTCTGTCCTTTGTATATCAAAATCTTAGCTTAGATCAATAAGAATTTCAGTCTTTGTAATCTACTTTGTTGGGTTCAAGTGTTGTAATTAAAGGAACGATTATTCTATGCAAGGGATTTCTATTATTGTTATCACTTTCGTTGTTGATCGTCACCTAGGTATTTCTATTTTATCCTTTGTTTAATGTCTTTATGTTTTCCATTTGATTGTTATTTTCTATCCATGGTATCTTAGATTCATTTTAGTACCGTTATAATCGTCATTTCATTTCCTAGATTGTCAATTTAGCGTCGTTATTATCGCCACATAGAGAGTCTTAGAATATTGTTAAAACCAAATAAACATGTCTATCCTAGTTTTTATTATCATCATCATCTTAGATATAAACATTATCATGAGTGAGTAGTCACCTTTCTAAGGTGTAGGGTAGCCATGTTAGATTGATTAAAAGATGTTAATTGGATAAAAGAAATTGTGTTTTTAAAACATTGTGTCAATGCATGTTTGGACTATAACGATAGTTGACGATTCCTGATCAAAATCATTGACTAGAATGGAATTCTTTTCCAGGGTAGAGATACGTGAATTGAATAGACAAAGCATGACATGGTGGATTAAGACCTAGTAAATTGCCTAAAAGCCTGCTAGACCATCTGATCTATGATTGTAATGAACACATCATTCTTACGAACTCACAATGAATTATTTGCATGTTCCATATCCAATTGCATCAATATATTAATCTACATGTGTAAACCTACTTCCCTAGATGCTTTTCATTATTGTTAATTCA
Source organism: Heliosperma pusillum (assembly GCA_022085475.1). Classification (NCBI taxonomy): domain Eukaryota; kingdom Viridiplantae; phylum Streptophyta; class Magnoliopsida; order Caryophyllales; family Caryophyllaceae; genus Heliosperma; species Heliosperma pusillum. The sequence continues at coordinate 27,058 of JAIUZE010073495.1, read as the reverse complement.
TCATTTGCTTTATTACTTTCATCTTCAATTGCTTTTATTTGTTTTCATTTATGCTTTTTGTTAGTTTAGACATCATAATCCCAAAACCCATATATTCGTTAGATAAGACCAAATTGCGAGACATTTCACATTCTATAGGAAACACCATATCCCTGAGGATCGACCCCTACTTCCCTAATTACATTAATTTGTTATTAGCCTAGTCTGGGTAATTTATCTTTGTATCGGGCTTGCGACAGGCACGATCAGTCGACATCATTTATTATGACAATATCGTATAATATATACGTCAACTATAAATATCGTATATTTATAATTTGCTAATTAACTATAACAGTTTATATTTAATTACGAATTAACATTTAATTCGTTTAAGCTTACATTATTTAATCGTATTAAATAATTACATTATATACATCAATTAGATATAACAGTTTATATTCAATTACGAATTAACATTTAATTCGTCTCAGCTAATATTATTTAATCGTATTAAATAATCGTATCATCATTACATTGACTAACCTTTTAGTCATATACATCGACTAACCTTTTAGTCATATAAGGCATCAATATGATTATATTATTCATATAATCATATCTCTCAAACACATCCTTTAGGTGTGACTTTTAGGGACCAGTTGATCACCGCCATTAAAATGACAATAACGTCAAACTTCTAGCAAGCCAACCGTTATCGATAAACGTTAATCAACTGATAAGAATACTAAGTATACCCTGTGAACCTGTAAGAGATTTATACACGTTATCACACTAACTGTGGAGGACACTAGCTCCAACAATCTCCCACTTGTCCTCACAAGTGTATGTGCGATAACTGATTCTCATATCCAAAATTTCTCCCACTCAATGTAAAACAATTTGCAAAGTCCGTATTTACAAAGGTCGTATTTTACAAGTGATCAATATCAAGAGTGGTTTTCCCGACTAGAGATTAACTTAACTGATAAACGAATCATTATTCGAGCATGGCCATGCATTTCAGTTACAACTCCTCGAGTGGCACTGAGAAATAACAAAACCTGATAAAGGTTGGATATTTTCTTCAACTCAAATCCTGCAGATACAATTACAGTATGAAATGACCCAGAAAAAATCTTCTTAACCTACTGTTACGGTCGACCATGAGAAAGAAACTAAAGTCACCCAAAAACTGCCTTAATCTCAAGAGACAGTCGATAGTCAAAAGAATCGACTCTAGGAACACTATGGACGTCCAATCCACGACCTGGCACCGAATGTTCTTAAACATTTAGGACTCCATAACATTGTCACGATGTCCTACAAGGTATCTTTATAACTCGTATCTGTGATCGATCAGTCAACCGTTTGACTTATGGCTCGTTGAACCCACCATCAATCATTTTCAGAATATAATTGCCAGAGTTATCAGATCATGTGGCGATTACGGACCAAAACAAATATAATGTAATTCAGTTCACTTTGTGGCGTTCAATGTTGTCGTACAATCCACATGAAAAACAAAATATGAATCAATACGATGATGTTATAAATAGTATATGAAAAGGAGACATTTATCTACTCCATATAAACAGCTACTACAACTTAGGAACACATTTAATATCCATGGAAATAACGAGCCCTTCATGCTTATCATATTTTAACGGTTTAGTGAGAGGGTCCGCGATATTGTCATCCGAAGCAATCTTGTCTATTACTATTTCCTTTTGCTCCACGTAATCTTGGATCATGTGAGCCTTCCGAAGTACTTGTCTAGACTTGTTGCTAGACTTAGGCTCCTTAGCTTGGAAGATGGCACCTCTATTATCACAATAGATGGTGATTGGGTCATTCGAACTAGGAACTACGGTTAGTCCTTGTAAGAATTGACGCATCCATATAGCTTCCTTTGCAGCTTCCGAAGCGGCATAGTACTCGGACTCAGTTTTAGAATCGGCTATAACACTTTGTTTGGAACTTTTCCAACTGACCGTAGCGCCATTAAGAATAAAGACGAATCCAGACTGAGATTTCGAGTCATCTCGATCCGTTTGGAAGCTAGCATCCGCGTAACCGATTGCGCATAGCTTAGTATCTCCTCCATAAGTCAATACCCAATCCTTAGTCCTTCGTAAGTACTTAAGGATGTTTTTAACAGCCATCCAGTGTGTTTCACCTAGATTGCCTTGGTACCGACTCGTCATACTCAATGCATATGCCACGTCTGGACGTGTGCATATCATGGCATACATGATCGATCCTATGGCTGATGCATAAGGAACACGACTCATGCGCTCGACCTCTTCCGATGTCTTGGGTGCCTGAGTTTTACTCAAATGCATCCCAGAAATCATTGGAAGGTACCCCTTCTTGGAGTTGGTCATGCTGAACCTTTCAAGAATCTTATCTATATAAGACTCCTGACTGAGTGATAACATCCGTCGTGATCTATCTCTATAGATACGGATCCCCAATATGCGTTGTGCCTCACCCAGATCTTTCATCTGGAAATGGTTCTTTAACCATACTTTTACCGAAGATAAGAGAGGAATGTCATTCCCAATCAAGAGTATGTCATCGACATACAATATCAAGAAGACAATCTTACTCCCACTCGACTTGACATACAAGCATGGTTCCTCGACCGATCGAGTGAAACCATTCTCTTTTATCACCTGGTCGAAACGATGATTCCAACTCCGAGATGCTTGCTTAAGTCCATAAATGGAACGCTTAAGCCTGCAAACTTTCTTAGGATTTTTAGGATCAATGAAACCTTCGGGTTGTACCATGTACAATTCCTCCTCCAAATAACCGTTTAAGAAGGCGGTTTTCACATCCATCTGCCAAATTTCATAGTCATGAAAAGCGGCAATCACTAAGATTATCCGAATGGAACGCAGCATAACTACGGGTGCAAAGATTTCATCATAATGCAATCCTTACACTTGCGTGAAACCTTTTGCCACTAGACGTGCCTTATAGGTGTCTGGTTGTCCTTCTACAGAATGTTTTATCTTAGAAAGCCATTTGCACTGAAGAGGTCGTACCTTATTAGGCAAATCAACCAGATCCCATATGTCATTCTCATACATGAAGTCCATCTCGGAATGCATGGCTTCAAGCCATAGCTTAGAGTCGGAACAGGTCATGGCACCTTTATAAGTAGCGGGTTCGTTACTCTCTTGGAGCAAAATGTCATCTCTATCATTCTCCTCGACCATACCAATGTATCTGTCTGGAGGAATGGAGACTCTACCCGACCTCCTAGGTTCCTGAGGAATATTAACCGTAGCAGAAGTTGAAGGAACATTTTCCTCCATCGGTTGCTCGGTTGTTGGTTCTTGAATCTCCGACAGATCGAAGGTTCTATTACTTGACTTGTTCTCTAGAAACTTTTTCTCTAAGAACTTCGCACTAGCCGCAACAAAAACTCGATGTTCGGTAGGCGAATAGAAGTAATCACCAAACATTCCTTTTGGATAACCAATAAAGTATGTCTTGACCGATCGCGGGCTGAGCTTATCCTCGTGTCTTCACTTGACATAAGCCTCGCAGCCCCAAACCCGAATAAAGGACAAGTTAGGGACCGTTCCCTTCCATATCTCATATGGAGTCTTGTCTACAGCTTTAGACGGACTTCGGTTAAGTATAAGAGCAGCTGACAAAAGAGCAAAACCCCATAGTGAATCAGGTACTACCGTGTGACTCATCATGGATCGAACCATATCAAGTAATGTTCGATTTCTCCGTTCGGACACACCATTTAATTGAGGTGTTCCAGGTGGAGTTAACTGTAATACTATGCCACAGTCTTTAAGGTGTTGATCAAACTCATTTGAAAGATATTCGCCACCACGATATGATCGAAGTGCTTTAACCTTTCTTCCCAGTTGGTTCTCAACCTTATTCTGGAATTCCTTGAACTTTTCAAAGGACTCACTTTTATGCTTCATTAAGTAGACATATCCGTATCTACTCAAATCATCCGTGAAAAGTGATAAAATATCTATAGCCGTCTCTTGCGTTGATTGACATAGGTCCACATACATCAGTATGTATGAGTCCTAATAGGTCATTAGCACGCATTCCAACACCTTTGAAGAAAATTCGAGTCATTTTGCCGATAAGACATGATTCACACGTGCCAAATGATTCGTAATCAAATGGGGAGATAGTCCCATTCTCAATGAGCTTCTTTACACGTTTTTCATTTATGTGTCCCATACGACAATGCCATAGATAAGTTTGATCTTTGTCACCAACCTTTACTTTCTTATTATTCATATGTAATATGTCTGTTGTTTGATCTAAGATATAAATGCCATTCATGGAAACTGCTTTGCCATAAACCATTTCATTCAAAGAGAAAATACAGCTATTGTCTTTTATTGAAAATGAAAAACCGTCTTTATCAAGCACGGAAACAGATATAATGTTCTTAGATAAACTGGGCACATAGTAACAGTTATATAAATACAACTCAAATCCACTCGGGAGTTGGATTACGTATGTTCCCATTGAGACTGCAACAACTTTTTCTCCATTCCCGACTCGCAGGTCCACATCACCCTTTGCGAGAGGTGTGATGTTTTTTAGGCCCTGCAAATGATTACACAGATGAGAACCACAACCAATATCAAGTACCCAAGTTCTGAAACTTGCATGGTTAATCTCAATCATATGAATATAAGATTACATACCAACAGGAGTGACGCGGCCTGCTTTTATGTTTTCACGGTACACGGGACAGTTCCTCCTCCAATGCCCAGTCTTGTGGCAATGGTGGCAGTCAATGTCACTGTCCTTGCTCTTTGCCTTGCCTTGTGAGCTACTAGTCTCACCAGACCCACTCTTACCCTTTCCTGACTTCTTAAACTTTGGCTTCCCTACATTTAGGTTGTCATGAGCCTTGCCCTTACCTTTGTTCTTGTTGGAAATCATGAGAACATCTTGCTTCATGCTCCCACTCAATTTCATATCCTTCTCGGTCTGTACGAGAAGTGAGTGTAGCTCATGAAGACTTTTCTTCATGTCATTCATGTAGTAATTTGCCCTGAAAAGGGCAAAACCATCATGAAGTGAATGAAGCACACGGTCAATGACTATGCTCTCACTGATTTTGCTATCAAATGCCTCCAGTTTCTCGACATTCTCAATCATATCAAGAATGTGTGGGCTAACCGGTTGGCCCTTCTGGAGTTTCGCCTCAAAGAAGCGACAGGTATGCTCATATGTAACCATTCTCGGTGCTTTTGAAAATTCGTTAGTGAGCGTGGTGAAAATATTATTTGCACCTTGGGCAATGAAGCGTCTTTGCAAATTGGGTTTCATTGCAAAGATGAGTACGTTCTTTATAGCACCCGCTTCCATAACGAAGTCACTATAAGCAAGTGACTCGTTAGCTCTCGCATTGGGGCCTGGGTTTGGCGGTATTGGCTTAGTCAAGTACTTGAGCTTGCCGTCAGCAATGGCTGCATTCCGTATTGCCGCCTCCCAGTCCGCAAAGTTGGACCCGTCATTCTTCAGTCGCGTGGAATGATTCATGTGGTCCATGAACGTTTTATGCCAGGACTCGCGTGCAAGTGTGGCACTTGGCATAGGGACATCATTATGGCTAGCCATTTGTTATAGCAGTATTATTAATATAAAACGAATTCTACACTGCGAAAAAGAAGAAAAACCATAATAAGCATACTCATCGATATGAATTAAGTCTAGTGCAATACTTGTTAAATGCGAAGACTCAAGCATTTATACAATTGACCTCCCTCAAGAATTATATAAATGATCCCAAGACTCAATTATCTGTAAATTGATAAGCCAACCTCTTGGCTAATTCTACCTTTAGAATTCTTGGTCGATAAAATTTTATCTATAGTCCATCATAATCACGAGAAACTCTTCGGATTATAATGTTGAGGTAAAATAAGTCAACACATACTACTTACACAACGTAGAAGGGGTCATATGGAGAGTAAGGTCATATATGCCTACCGACGAAGAAGGGATTCATAGTAGTTTGGCCTATAAAGACTAGTCTCAATTTTAGGTTTTAGAGGAAGATCCCATCAACTTTTATTTTAATTCATTTTAAGTGAACGAATATCTAGCATGCGAGAATGAATAAACTAAGATGATGGCTTAAAATTCGTGTGACATCTTTATGTCCATGATAACTAACATCCAAACTATATGAGTCATTTTTCATGCATTTTAGTAGTAGGTGGTTTGGTTTAGGCGGAATATGATGCACTAACTATCATGTGAAGAAAAGCAACAAGAACGAAAAATACGTAAAATTACAAAGTCCTAGTGTGACCTATCTACCAAAATGAACAAAATACAACTTTGGAATCCATCCAATTGGACCCAAAAAGCTTGTCTTGATGTTCCATCTTGGTCCATGTAGCGGGAGTGAGCAATCTGATCTCCATCTTTAGTCTTCTTAAATTACATTTAATAAATTACAAAATATAAACATATTTACATTCTAATTTAAAAAAAATATAATTACAAAGAAAACAAAAGGAGATTCGAGATCTCAAAATTACATCAAGCTTATGTTTCCATCATTACGAAAACATAATCAACTAAGGCCACACTAGGTAATACAAATTACAACCAATTGTAAAAATACGTAAATAAACCATTCAACAAATCATTCAACAAAATAAAATGCATCAATAATAAATTAGTCATTCAAGACATAATTCCTTAATTATGTAGAGTAATTTATCCAAACCACCTATTTTAAAATGATCAAAATTGTGTGACAATTCCTTAATTACTCACAATAATTCCAATCAACCATAATCCAATTTTAATTCATATTATCGTATAATATGAATTAATATAACATTATTTTAAACCTTTTTAAAATAATTGGGTATCCAAAAATTGTGAACTTTTTCACAACAACAATTATACATTATCAATATAATGCATAAACAAAAAAAATCCGGCCAACTAAAAAAAACAAAAAAATCCGAAATTTTTTTTAATGAAAAAGCAGCCACGGGCTATTTTATTTTTTTATTTTTTTTATTTAATTTGATGTTGCTAATATTTCAAGATCGGTACAATTATCAACATCTAATCATTATTAAACATTGATACAAACTAGATGATTCAATTTAACATTTTAAAATGAATATCTAAATCATGATTAAATCGATTATCTTAATATTTGACTAATCATAATTGATTTGAACATCATTAAAATTAATGAATCATGGTGCAAAACTACAATTTAACATCATGTATACCGAAAATATATAGCAAAACGAATGTTCATTAACATTCAAAACAATTTCCATTTACATTCTAATTTAATCCTTATTAAATTAAAACATCTACAAATTTATCATATTGTCATCTTAACATATTAAAACAATAATATCAATAAATCAAATGAAAACAAAAACAAAAAATATAAAAAAAATAGCCGAAAAAATAAAAAAGGCAGCCGAAAAAAAAAATCAGCCGAAACATTAAAAAAAAAAATCTGAAAATTTTTAATTTAATATATATCATCATTTATGAAAAATCATATAAAATAATTTCGTAGCCCAAGCTCTGATACCACTTGTGGGAAATATCGGTATATTTCATACATCAAAATTTAAGGATTATAACGAAATTATAATATATGAAATACGAGTCATAAACGAAAAGCATAAAGATTAGAATTAACCTTTTGTCCTAGCAATATGGCCTAAGAACAAATATCAAGATGATATTCTCCTAATTGTTGCACCCAAGATGCTCTGAGAAATACCTTTTCTTGTGCTAGAATGAACACCAAAAATTACTGCTAATTTTGTTGTACCCCCACACTTTTTGAAACATACATGGTACCCCTAAGTTTTCTAATTTGTATTAAGTGTAACCCTAATTTTTAATTCCGTCAATTAGTATATGTTTTAGACGTTAACTGCTGAGTTGGACGCTTATGTGAAATATGACTGGCTTTTGTCTTATTCCACATAGATTCCCGCCATTTTTCCTCCCAATTAGCATTATTTAGTGTTCTTTCTTTCATCATCTTCCACCATTCTTCCATCTTCCTTCTTAAAATTCTATTATATTGTTCTTTTTTCATATATCTCTCATGTCTTATTCATCTTCTTAGAAAAAAATCACCAATAGATAGTCTTGAGTTTAGGAACCAATGTTGCAATCGATGTGGTCGGAACGCTATAATTTAGGGAAAATGATAAATGAACATCATACATGCTTCAATCGCCAAATAGATGAAGATCAAGACAATAATTGAACTTAATTATCACCAAACAGAGGGTAAAATGCGAGTAGGGAGATGAGAAAAAAAATAGAAAGATGAAGATGAAATGGTAGAATGAGAGGAGAGGTGTGTTAAACAAGCCAAGAGAGTAAGGGTTTTTATAGTGCCAAGTAATAGTCCTAGTCACAGTCAGTCATGTTCCACATAAGCGTCCAACTCGACACTTAACGTCTAAAACATATACTAATTGACGGAATTAAAGTTTAGGGTTACGCTTAATACAAAATAGAAAACTTAGGGGTACCATGTATGTTTCCAAAAGTGTAGGGGTACCACATAGAAAGTCAAAAAATTGAGGGGTACCATGTAGAATATCCCAAAATTATTTGATGATCATGTAAAGAAGAAGAGTTTATATAAAACTCTCCTCTACCCTCCTTGTGACCGTCCAAGTAGAAGTCTATTAGAGGGAGGAGTCTTCCCTCTTTTTCTTCTACTAGTATTAGGTAGTGGAGTCAAGATAGGAGTCTTCCTTCTTATTTTATTTAATGTATAATATGTATATGTATTATTATTGTCATTTATGTTGTCACATATTAATAAGTCGACATCATTTATTATGACAATATCGTATAATATATACGTCAACTATAAATATCGTATATTTATAATTTGCTAATTAAATATAACAGTTTATATTTAATTACGAATTAACATTTAATTCGTTTAAGCTTACATTATTTAATCGTATTAAATAATTACATTATATACATCAATTAGATATAACAATTTATATTCAATTACGAATTAACATTTAATTCGTCTCAGCTAGTATTATTTAATCGTATTAAATAATCGTATCATCATTACATTGACTAACATTTTAGTCATATACATCGACTAACCTTTTAATCATATAAGGCATCAATATGATTATATTATTCATATAATCATATCTCTCAAACACATCCTTTAGGTGTGACTTTTAGGGATCAGTTGATCACCGCCATTAAAATGACAATAACGTCAAACTTCTAGCAAGCCAACCGTTATCGATAAACGTTAATCAACTGATAAGAATACTAAGTATACCCTGTGAACCTGTAAGAGATTTATACAAGTTATCACACTAACTGTGGAGTACACTAGCTCCAACAAGTTGAGAAGATTAAAATAAAAACAATAAGATGCAAATAAACGAAATCAAATAAAGGAAGAACTAGGGTCAATCGGGTTCATTTGAATGATAAGAGGTTATAAAAGTATTGGGGTCAAAAGTGAAGTAAGGTCTAGGCTCGGGTCACGTCCTCTCGGTCCAACTAGCCGGCTCTCGCATCTCACTAGTCTTCCCTACCAAGTTTAAGCTATTCTATAGTCCAACCTCGTCTCTCGATCTAAAGGTCGGTCCATACAAAAGAATAATTGGAGTGCATTAAACTTGGAGACAATAACAACATAAAAATACCCAACTTCAAACAATCAAACAAACCCCTAAAACATAATTCAAAATCCCCCTCAAACCCTAGAAATTATCTTCTCGAATATGGATAGTATTAAACTAACTAAACCACCCATTAACAATAAACATGGAATAAACATAGATAAATACATAAAGACAAAAACTTTAATGAAATTCAACACTAAAGCTATAAAAACTATAAATCATAGGCAAGAAACATAATAAAAGAGAGATTGAGAAAATGATACCAAATTTACATAAATGGGAAAATGAAAGTATATATTCAAAAAAAATTACAAAAGATAAAATTAAAGAGATCATCTTAAACTAATTAAAGAGAGAGAAAACTAAAATATGGAGGAGTTTTGATATTTCTATCCATCTACTACTCCTGTTTCGTTCCCAAAAGCCCCATTTCCAAGTCAGGAGGAGGTGGTTTTTAACCCTAAAAAATTACAAACCTTAAAAGCAAATGACCAAACTAGCCTCCACTTAATTGACAAAGGACAAATCCCACTCTATTTTAACACAAAGACAGGCAACACACGTCACACACTAGACTAACGCCTGGCAAAGTCAAGTTTCGCCATTCTGACTTTAAAACGCAGGATGGTGACGAGAAATCAGCCATTTTCTACCGATGTCCTAAGTTCGGGTCTCGAACGGTTGTCGGGCTCGCCTGGACTCATGGTGCTGCGTTGATTCCGACGCGGAGAAGTAAAGGAACTATTAATAGGATTTCATCGGGTTGCTGTTGGTTGATTGGTCTTGTTGATGGAGCAGAGTCATAGCTGGTGGTGGTTCAAGCTGCTACTGGTCGGAGCAGAGGGGACCGAGGTGAATCGAAGTGGTGGTGTCGATGCTGGTGTCAACGGTGGTAGATGCAGGAGGTATATGATGATGAAGGTTGGGTCGATTGATTTAATGAGGTTTGGTTTGTTTGATTGAAGGGGGAGAAGGAGATTAAGGGGATAATGTTACTTTATTTGTAAAGGTCAATGCTTTATTTGGCTCCTTCTCATCATATCATATACTCACTTCTATTCAATGTATTTTTCCCTATTTTCTATTTTGTCTATTCATGTTTTCTTCATATTTCCATTTTTGGAGGTGGGTTCTATGTTTGGTGTGATTCATATTTAATTGCATGTGTAATATAGTGTTTTGTGTGGTCCAAATTCATTTATTTAATTATAGAGCTTAAATGAAAAGGGAAGAATACATAGAATATGAGGGAGTATAATATTAAAGCTCAAGTCATCAGCCTTATTATATACCACGTGTCAATATGTTTATCATATGACACGTGTCAATTACTATTGCTATGGTTAGTATCATCTTAATTATGGTATATTAATTCTGTCATTAAAAATGTAAAAATATATATTAAATACCAATTTTAAATACTCCCTCCTAGTTTACATGTTCTTCCCTTTTCTTTTGTACACAAGAATTAAGAAAGTGAATTTGGACCACATAAAACACATTAGGAGGGAGTATTAGTTATGGAAACCACATTAATTATGGAGAAAATATATTCCACTACCTAAAATATCAAGTCAATATCTAACTACACATCAATCAGTTATGATGATTGAATTCAATTAAATAAACGTAAAAACTTACAATAAATTTCGTTTGATTCATTTTTATTAAGAGAGGTAAATTTTGTTTAGGTAGTGTTTGAGAACTCGAATTTTGCCAAACATGCCATTAGAGAATTGTAATTGTCGGTTATGATTTAAATAAAAAAGATTACTCCTATTAAAACGGAAGATTTTCTAACATTTCTACAATCTCCTTTCCGATTTTTCCAAAATTCCTTTCAATTCTCTTTTATCTTCATCATTCATTCCGAAAGTTCTTAAGTAATCATTGAAGATTAATCATAGAAGATTAATTAGATATTTTGCAAAGAAGAGTCATGCAGTATGCCTCTGTCGTCAAAAGCGATGTAATCAAGTACATATGTTAAATGGGCTACCAGTAAAATCGCTAAAAAAATCGAACGCTGGAGTCCCTGACATTAAGACCGGAGACATTAATTGACACGTAAAGGAATCAATGATCTCACTAATGACTCTACAGAGTATCAAGTACATATGTTAAATGGACATGTTATGATATGAGTGGTTCAATCATTGCTAATGTTATGATTCTAAAATCTCTGCAACTGTGAAATTAGTACTCCATAGTATGTTTATAGGAAATCTTGCTTTCTAAGGTCCTCTAAGTTGATGGGCGCTGCTATTTACTTTTGGCCGTGTTCATCAGTTCATTTGTTAGTTTGATAAATTTGTCTTACTTTGTGTTAAGTGGATAAAATTAAATGTTAAGACCGTCGCATGGTACAACCAACTAATAGTGACTACTTTTTTTACTAATAATGACCATTTTTCTATAAATAGTGACCACTTTTTAAATTAAAAAAATGTTTTTTCAAGGTAATCACTATTTCTTCACAGCTGACTCCTAAGGAGTAAGAGAGCCACAACTAATTTATCATACTAAATATAGAAAGGGAATAATAAAAATGAGATAAATTTTGAAGAAAAAAAGAGTGGAGGGAGTATGTTATTTTAATTATAAAACACTATAAATTCTTGGAAATACAACTTATGTGATAACACAAAATTAGGTAAATGAATAAAAAAGTATAAAGCATGTATATCCTTGATTAAATAAATAAATCTAATCTGTAACACAGGTTTGACATATGAGGTGATAAAGACGGTCATTACAACTTAGACAAAACTCAAGCTAATTTAGTCGAGCAGCCATATGAATTTTGATGTATTGGAAAACAATAGTTTGTGAAATACATTTAAGAAATTCTCTTGGAGAATGATGGGAGAAGGGTTTCAAATATTGTACCGATGAATGATAGTCAAACAATGGGTTTACATCGTATCCATATAATATTCACCTCAAGCATCAAACTCCAATAAATTCTTCATTAGCGTTGATAAATTTGATGTTCTATCAAGCTTTATCCATTACTGATGATATAAATTGATTGAATCATTACGAATTTTGCTAAAAGAATGAAAATCATAATAATTTAGTAATTTAGAAGGCAAAAGTTAAATGTATAAAATAGTAGAGGGAAAAGTCAAGTCAAGTTGCCTTTTTTTTTTGAGAAATACAAAGAGCAGGCATATAAAGTGAACGTGATGCACATCGGGTATGCTTTTAGGGTATGATAGTTACTATATGATGTTGCATATACAAATTTTTATTACTTTATACTCGCCTAGAGGCACATAAAATGTTTTTTTTTTTTATTATATGACAATTACAATATTTACATTATTTATAATGCAATTATGAAGATCGTCCCGTGCGGGCACGGGTTCAAAGCTTTATTTAACTCATCTTCTTTGTGCTTATTAGACCCGCCTTGCTCCACCTCGTTTTATTTAGTCTTCTTTTAGTCACGAACCCGTTTCCTTCAAAATTAAGTAACAAGAACAATACCTAATTCTACCAAAATAATAATCATTCGTAATAATTATAATAAAACTAATAAATTCTAAATATTTATTAAAATGAGCTATTAAGTCGATTATACAAAACAAATCGAGTCTCAAATTAGGATAAAAGTACGGGTAAAATGATGCAAAAATACCACTTATCAACCTTATTGGGCTTCTCCTTAGGTTTTATTCTTAAAATTTACCATCTCACTTCATCCCTTACCTCCCAAAAAGTTCGGCAACTTTCCAATCTTAAAACGTGTATTAAACTTGTTGGAGCTAGTGTCCTCCACAGTGAGTGTGATAACATGTATAAATCTCTTACAGGTTCACAGGGTATACTTAGTATTCTTATCAGTTGATTAACGTTTATCGATAACGGTTGGCTTGCTAGAAGTTTGACGTTATTGTCATTTTAATGGCGGTGATCAACTGGTCCCTAAAAGTCACACCTAAAGGATGTGTTTGAGAGATATGATTATATGAATAATATAATCATATTGATGCCTTATATGACTAAAAGGTTAGTCGATGTATATGACTAAAAGGTTAGTCAATGTAATGATGATACGATTATTTAATACGATTAAATAATGCTAGCTGAGACGAATTAAATGTTAATTCGTAATTGAATATAAACTGTTATATCTAATTAATGTATATAATGTAATTATTTAATACGATTAAATAATGTAAGCTTAAACGAATTAAATGTTAATTCGTAATTAAATATAAACTGTTATATTTAATTAGCAAATTATAAATATACGATGTTTATAATTGACGTATATATTATAATAATACATACACATATTATACATTAAATAAATAAAAAAAGGAAGACTCCTATCTGAACTCCACTTCCTAATATAAGTAGAAGAAGAAGAGGGAAGACTCCTCCCTCTACCCTACTACTACTTACACGGCTACAATAGAAAAAAAAAAGGGTCTTATATAAACTCTTCTTCTCTACATGATTCATGATTCATAACTTGACACAAAAATCATCAGTAATTTTTGTATTCTTTCTAGCACTAGAAAAGGCATTTCTCAGAGCATCTTGGGTGCAACAATTAGGAGAATATCGATCTCGATATTTGTTCTTAGGCCACATTGCTAGGACCAAAGGTTGATTCTAAATCTTTATGCTTTTCTTTTATGACTCGTATTTCATATATTATAATTTCGTTATAATCCTTAAATTTCATGTTGAAATATACCGATATTTCCCACAAAACTCAATCCTTTGAAATCCTAAAACCTCCATAACTCCCTTATTTCATAACCAAATCACTCAAACTTTATACCATTCTTATTCTCTTATCATCCTCTTTGTAACACCCGCAAATGTACCCTATTTGTATTTTAAAATTATTATACAGATACTTTTCAGCGTAATTTTAGTTTTAGTCTAGAACTTAGTTTCCCGTGTCTAATTTAGCAAATCCGAGTTCGTATTCGGACTTTACTCGAAATTCCGTGTGAGTTACGGCTTAAGCCGCTTTTGGGCTTTTTCCATATTTTTCCACTTACTCACCCTTATATCCCCTTATAACCCTAACTCCCTCCCTCACTTTTCCACTCACCTTGTTCTTCAACAAGTAACCAAAACCTAAACTCCATTTTTGATCAAGCTCAAGATCGTCACTACTCCTTCATTACTCACCCAAATCCTCTAATTTTCGCCATAATCTTCCCCTCTCATCGTCCTCTACCTTGTGTGGTAATAAAAATTACCGTCTTTCTCATTTTCAATTTTTCGTCTTTCTCAAAGGTAAATTATATTCATCTTTTGTCGTCTTTGTATAGGTGGAGACCCTCAAGACCCCGATAAGGATTACTATCTAGTGGAGGAAGTCTTAGAAATCGATTGAAGACGCAAAAAGGTAACGGTGAAGGGTTACTCGATATCAATACGTGTTTTATATGCTTTAGTTGATGTTTACTAATTGTCTAATGACGATTACTAGGTATTTTAATGTGTTTTAACAATAGTGAATATGGTTAAAATTAGATGAGTATTGTTAGTATTTGTGTTGGTTAAGGTTTGTTGATGATTGTTGATAGTTGATGATAGTTATTGATGATTGTTGAAAATTATTAGTGAAATAGGGTGATTTTCGTGTGAAGGTGGTCCTAGCCGGCCGACCGGCCGCCGTTCAGCTGACCGGATGGGAACACGGCTGACATTTTCGAGAAATTTGGTGTTATGTAATTCCCAGCTGGGTAGCCGGCTGCCGGTCCCCCTGACCGGCTGAGACTTCCCTGTATTTTCAATTGTTTTCATTTGTTGCTGAAGCGCCAGCTGGGTAGCCGGCGGCCGGTCCTATGGACCGACTGGCACCCCTTGTGACTTCTTCTTCTATTCTTTTCTTATACTTTCATTTATAATAGTTTGAATGGTTCGTTTATCGTATAAATTTACGTAATAGCATTAAATATTCGTGTTTAGAATATATGATATCTCATTCGCTTATATCACATGTTTTGTGACGGTTTTTGATATATCCCTCTTCGAGTCGGTTTTACGTATGTTACGATTTGAGCACTAATTGTTAAGTGCTATGAACTCTCATTCCCCGGCTACCTCCTCACTCGTTAGACTGGAATGTCGGAACGAGGAGATGTATCCCAAATGCTTGAATGGATGTTTTAGTGGAAATATGACGACGTTGTTGGGAGGCGAACGCTATGCGTTGATCGACCCGACCGTCAAATGTCGTATCTTTGCGAGGTGGTGTCATTGCATGTAGCGTACCGCTTGTTTATGATGCTTGTGCTCTTTCCGCCTCTTTCGTGAAGGTTGTCCGAATTTGGGGTACTCGACTTCTGTGCTTGACTGAGTCTTGGATGCGAAATGTGTATCGCATGTCGAATCGAAAAATGTTATTCCGAGAGTCTGGCCAGGTTTAGACTAGGATCGGATTATTATTATCGTCGTCCTACCAGGAGGAATTGAGTCTACATATACGAAATGTTAATTGTTTATGCGTTCAGGGAAATATTTATCCCGTGGATGCGAATTGATCATACTTGCTATGTACATGGTGGCAGTGCGTGTCATTAACCGTGAGAGATAATGTTAATATAAACGAATGTTTGGATGGATGTTGATATGTCGATTATTTGTGATCGTTGGATGACTTGGCGTGGTTTGTTTGACGAGTCTCTACCTTATCAAGTATATGCCACTAATGGTGAGATGCAAGCCCTAGTGAGTATATAGTTGCCTAAGGGTGTTTTCCCCGATTTGTCTATGATCTGATACTTACAGTTTATATGTCGAGTCTCTATCTTATCAAATATATGCCACTAACGGTGAGATGTAAGCCCTAGTGAGTATATAGTTGCCTAAGGGTGTCTTCCCCGAGTTGGTCTATAATCTGATGCTTACAGTTTGTACTTCATACGCTCATATCTTTATATATTGAAATGATTATTTATACTTCTCGTAATTCACATGTATATATATATGTATGCTTCCACTTTGTATTACCGTTTAAGTATGTTATTTGTGATATGGCTGGGAGGATCCGGAGTTACTCCCCACTGACTGTGGCGTTCATGTTTTCATGGATGAACAGGTTGCTTGAATGGATTTTGCTTGTTTTTGGGTTCGGGTGTGAGCTAGCGGGCGTTGGCCTCGACGATTCACCCCTAGACGTTTCTTAGCTAGTTTGCTAAACAACTTTGATATTTGATCACGTTTTGAGAGACTACGTCTCTTTGTAGTATATTATACTTTAGTTTGTATTTATTTGACATTCCTCGTACTTTTCTTTTGGCATGTAAAAAGTTTCAAAAATATCGTATTTTCCGCTTATAAAATCAAGCTTGGACTCATTTCAAGCTGCTTGTTCGCGCTGTTCCTCACCATGGACTTCAGCAATGATTTCTTTGCAACCAATTCTACAATAGGTAGTTTGATGATCATTAGGCTATTCTTGATTATTCTTGATTCCGCTGCCAATGGAAGATTCCAGCATAATATTGATGATGATAAGGGTTGGAATATTATTGAAGAAATGGATACTCACGCACCGGAATATGAGAATCAAAGGGGAGGTGTGCGCAAGGGTAGTGGTGAATCTAGTGCGGTTGTTGCGCAATTGAAAGCTATGAATGCTAGATTTGATATGCTGGAGATGAGTCGGGTTTTGGGGGGGGGGGGGGGGGGACAAACAGTTAAGGCTATGGTACAACAAAATCCACTTGTAAGAGATGTGGGGATGAGGAGCATTCTGCAGCTGATTGTATTACGGAGAAAGAGCAAGTTATTGCTTTCCAACAATACAAGCAAAGCGGTATGTTTTCCAACTTCTACAACGAAAGAACTAGGAAACACCCAAATTTCTCGTGGAAGAGTCAGAACGTTTTGAACCCCACCGCAACACAACAACAAGAAATGCAACAAGTATATACCCTACCGCATCGCAGTCAACAAAAACAAGGTGGTTTCCTTCACCAAAAGGCACCATCTTCTCCTCCTCCGACTCAACAACCACTTATTGTACCAAGTGAAACTGTAGATCTTAAATCTATGTTTCAGTCATTTATGGTACAATACCAAAAGAACAAGCAAGCTAAAGATGCTTCTATCAAGATGCTTGAGACACAAATAGCACAAATAACATCTAAGCAAGCTACTAGACAGCCGGGTACGTTACCGTCTCAGCCAGACATGCAATATGACACGGCTAATGCGATACATCTTTGAAGCGGTCTTTCATATGATGGACCAAAGATGCCCCAAGTGACTGAAAAAGTCACTACCGAAGAGTTAGAAGATGATCTGAAGGAAATAGCAGCGGATGAGTCTGTTGTATCACTGCCAAAAAGTCGATCGACAACACTATTTAGTCGATCGACTAAACATGCTGAAATTGAGGGTGAACTAGTCGACAAAAGGCGATCGACTACACTTGACAGTCGATCGACAGGTTCTGATAGTCGATCGACATGATCTGATGGTCGATCGACTATTTTGCCTGGGGACGACGTTGCTCCATTGCCTGTTTCTGATGGGACGCGTCTTCTACTGCTGATAAGTCGTCCAATTCTGCCCAAAAAAAAAGAATAAAGCTGCATATCCACAAATTGTTATCAAGGTTCCATTTCCGTGACGATTAAAGAACACGAAGATCGAGGAGCAATTCGGTAAATTCAAGGAGGTCGTCAAAAATCTCCAGGTAACTGTACCATTTACTGAGTTAATTACTCAAGTCCCTTCTTACGCTAAATTTTTGAAAAATATATTGACTCGTAAGAGAAGTTTTAATGAAATGGACACAATTACTTTTACAGAAGAGTGTAGTGCACTCCTACAAAGCAAATCTCCACCCAAATTAAAGGACCTAGGTAGTTTTTCAATTCCTTGCACTATAGGAACCCATGTGACAGAAAAAACTTTATGTGATTTGGGTGCAAGTGTTAGTGTTATGCCCTATTCAGTTTGCGAGAAACTGAACATGGGAGACCTCAAAGTTACCTAGGTAACTTTACAAATGGCTGAACGAATAGTTAAACGACCCCTAGGTGTTTTAGAGGATGTTTTTTTAAAGATAGGTATATTCTTTATACCTGTAGACTTTATTGTGTTAGATATTGCCGAAGATACCCATATTCCCATAATATTGGGTAGGCCATTTTTACATACATCAGGAGCTATTATTGATGTCAAGCATGGACGCTTGACTCTTGAGGTGGGGAGTGATAAAGTGACTTTTAATCTGGGAAATACACTTGCCAAACCTATGACAGAGGACACTTGTTATGCTATTGATATAGTGGATCACTCAGTTTTTTATGTTTGGTTGGGTGCCCTGATTAGGGACCCGTTAGAGGCTTTGTTGGTTTTAGATGTTTGTGCAGATAACCCAAAGAACAATGACGCTGTGTTGGATATGCTAGAGGCTGCACTGGATGGCCGTGATCTCACTACTGCAGAAGGAGAGACGGTTTACAGGTTGGTAGATACTTCTTATGCTGTAGAGGTAAAAACACCTAAACTTAAACCTCTTCCTTCTCACCTTAAATATGTCTTTTTGGATGAGTCAGAGCAATATCCACTCATTGTTAATGCTAAAATCGATGATAATCAACTCTCTTCTTTGTTGTTTATTCTTAAGAAAAATCGTAAAGCTTTGGGTTACAGTCTGGATGACCTTAAAGGCATCAGTCCCGACATATGTATGCACATAATTGAACTCGAGGAAGATCACAAACCCTGGAGACAGGGTCAACGTAAGTTGATTTCGAAAATGCAAGATGTTGTAATGGCGGAGGTAATGAAACTACTAGATGTAGGTATTATTTATTCTGTTGGTCATTCTAAATAGGTGAATCCAGTTCAGGGAGTCCCAAAGAAAGGAGGGACTGTAGTGGTAAAAAAATGATAAGAATGAATTAACACCAACTAGAGTTGTCACAGGATAGCGAATGTGCATTGATTATAGACAATTAATTGTCGCCACAAAAAACGATCATTTCCCCATTCCTTTCATTGATCAAATACTAGAAAGGTTAGCTTTCCATAAATTTTTCTGCTATTTGGATGGATACTCAGGGTTCTTTCAGATCCTATCCATCCATATGATCAGGAAAAAACGACTTTTACTTGCCCACATGGTGTTTTTGCTTATCGGAGAATGCCATTTTGATTGTGTAATTCCCTAGCTACCTTCCAAAAGTGCATGATGGGAATAATTTATGAGTATATCGTGTCGATGATGGAAGTGTTTACGGATGATTTCAGCGTCTATGGGAGTGATTTTAATACATGTTAGACTAACCTTGATAAAGTTTTGCAGAGGTGTATCGAGGTTAACTTGGTTCTAAACTGGAAAAAGTGTCATTTCATGGTCAACAAGGGAGTTGTCTTAGGGCACTTAGTTTCTAATAAAGGCATCCAAGTCGATAAGACAAAGGCGCAAGTGGTAGGGCAATTACACATTTATCGCCGGTTCATGAAAGACTTCTCAAAAATTGCTAAACCACTTACACATTTATTGCTCAAGGATGCCCCGTTCAACTTTACTGATGAATGTCATTCTGCTTTTGACAGTTTAAAGCAAGCCTTGATTTCAGCACCGATCATTCAGGCTCCAGATTGGGAGCTACCATTCGAAATCATGTGTGATGCTAGCGATTTCGCGGTCGGTGCGGTACTCGGCCAAAGGAAAGACATAGCTTTTAGTGCAATTTAATATGCGAGCCGAACCCTGAATGAGGCTTAGATGAAGTATGCTACCACAGAAAAAGAATTGCTAGCCATGGTATATGCGCTGGAGAAGTTTCGATCCTACTTGGTTGGATCGAAAGTTATTATTTTTACTGACCATGCAACACTAAATTACCTTCTTGCTAAGAAGCAAGCAAAACCAAGACTGCTGCGCTGGATACTCCTTCTCCAGGAGTTTGATTTGGAGATTAGAGACAAGAAGGGAGCTGAGAATTTGGTTGTCGATCACTTGTCCCGCATACCATTGCAGGAAGAGAGAGATTATTTGCCTATTAATGATTCTTTTTCTGACGATATTTTAATGGCAATTACTACTAACGAAAAATCCATGGTACGCCGACAATGCCAATTTTATTTGTAGGAAATCTGGTGCCCCCAGACTTGTCTTATCAGCAAAGGAAGCGTTTCATTCACGATGTGAGGCGTACTTTTGGGATGTCCCTTATCAATTTAAGGAATGCGTAGATGGTCTTTTTCGACGGTGTATACCACAGTGGGAGACCAAGGCAATTCTAGAAGCATGTCATTCTTCATTTTATGGTGGTCACCACGGTCCATCCCGAACTGTAGCTAAGGTACTTTAATCTGGTTTTTATTGGCCATCTATGTTTAAAGATGCTAAGGATTTTGTGGTAGCTTGTGATGCGTGTCAGAGGACGGGAAATATATCTAAGCGGCACGAGATGCCTTAATATGGCATATTAGAGTTCTTGGTTTTTGAAATCTGGGGCATTGACTACCAAGGCCAATTACCGTCTAATAAAGGTAATCGTTATATTCTAGTAGTTGTTGATTACGTATCCAAGTGGGTAGACGCCATTGCTTCGGTCCATTGTGATGAAAAGGCTGTCATCGAATTATTTAAAACGGTAATCTTCCATCGCTTTGGTGTCACTCGGGTTATTATTAGTGATGGGGTTATGCATTTCAAAGAAAAACAACTTTCAGCTATATTATCTAAGTATGGTGTTGCACACCGTCGTGGTTTGGGGTACCATCCTCAAACAAGTGGTCAAGTAGAGGTTTCCAATAGGAAAATTAAAGAAATTTTAGCGAAAGTTGTCTCGAAATCTCGAAAGGATTGGATAATGAAACTGGATGACACCTTATGGGCCTATAGAACTGCTTTTCAGACACCAATTGGCACCTCGCCATATCGGTTGGTCTATGGTAAGTTTTGTCATTTACCTGTAGAATTAGAGCATAAGGCTTGGTGGGCCATTCGTGAATTGAATTTTGACGATAAACTTTACGGTGAGAAACGTTTGTTGCAGATAGATGAGCTAGAAGAGTTCCGGATTAATGCCTATGAAAGCTCCAGAATCTAAAAAGCGAAGACAAGGCGGTGGTATGACAGGAGAATCATACCGCGAGAGTTCAAAGACTGGGAAAAAGTATTACTTTTCAATTCCCGCCTCCGTTTAGTCCCGGGTAAGCTGAAATCACGGTGGTCCGGTTCCTACACGGTAACTTCCGTCTCTAAATTTGGATTAGTTGAGTGGGACAACCTCGCCGGGGAGCGATTTAAAGTAAATGGCCACCATGTTAAGCATTACCATGATGCTACAGACATAGTCGGTACGGCCGAGGTTTTGCACCTCGAACCAGTTAAAGAACCGGGAACATGAGGTAACAAAGGTCGTGCGGGACCTTAAAAACCAACGCTAACCGGGAGGCAACCCGGGTTGTAAAAGATTTGTATTGTACATGTGTGCTTAACTTTCGTTTTAATACGTACGAGTCTTAATTTCTTAGTTATTACTTATTCAATTTCTTTGTTATTAATTAGTTTATTCCGTTATTTAAATGGTTTAAATATTTTAAAAATTGGAATTTAGTTTAACTACAAAATGGGTGTTTGAGTTAAGATTCGGGAGAAAGTTTATTATTTTCATTTGGAAATCTTGCAGGTATGACGCGGATTGAAGAAGGCGCTTTACTAGTGTATGTCGATCTGACCTTCAGCGAAGTGTCGATCAGCCCCCTGTTTGTCAGTCGATCGACCGTCCACTCGAGGTCAATCGACCGTGCTAAATGTCGATCGACCCTTTGGATCGACAAAGGTACCTCGTACCACAACAACGCGCGTATTGGTCGATCGACTTGAACTGAATGTCGATCGACCAATACAAATGCCCACTGTCGACTTAAACAAAAGGAAAGAGGGGAACCTCATTGTTCATTATATCATTCGACAAGGGGAAGTAGTAAAAAAGAAAAAAAACTAAAAAAGGGGAGATTCAGTGCAATCAACTCCTTTAGTTTGATATCTCCTTCCTATTCCCTCATTCATACTTCCGAATCTAATCAAGCATCATACTCACTTGTTTTTCCCTCTTCTTCTTTCGATTTTCATTCCATTTAGGGTTTGATTTTCGAATTAAGCCTTGATTTTAGGTAATTAGGGATTCCTTTTGTACATTATATTTCGATTCCTCACCAAATCAGGTTAGGGTTTTTCTTATTCGAGTTTCCTTCTAGCTTTATAAGTATCGAATTTGAGTTTTGTATTGCTTAATTTCATTTGAGATTCTAATTTCAATAGATGCAATACTTAGTTTGAATTTCAAACACTACTTAGGAATATCAATCGCTACTCGTGCTGCCAGTCGATCGACATTCAGTGTTGGTCGATCGACTGTCACATTAGGTCGATCGATATACTCCTGAAGGTCGATCGACATACACCTTAGCACATCACTGACTATTTTTTTTTTCAATAGGTTATGGAGAGCGCGGGCAAACGAAGAAGAATGATCGAGCCAAGACAACCGGGAGCGATCACCAAGACTGGTGGTGGGTCCCAGGTGCGTCCATCTCCATCCGATCGGGTGAGTGTGAGTAGTAGCGGCAGTGGCAGCACTAATATAGACACTTCCGGGACCGCCATCGTTACCCGTGCGGTTATTACGGGAAATGCGGCCTAACCACATGTCGTTTTTGGTTCCGAGGAGCAGCGGGAAAAGTTCGTGGAACTATGTGAGACTCCCGTAATCTCTACTCGTTTGTTTGATGAGAAATAGCTAGACATATTAGGTTTACCAGAAACTATTATTGAAATTTTAAATGGAACGGGTACTATGGGTCTGTATACTATGTTTCACCATACGTACGAATCACTTACGTACGAATTTTTCAGTAGTTTTCGACTTGTGCCCCAAAACAAAGAAAGAGATATTCATGTGACTCGGATTTATTTTCGCCTTTTAAATACGGGTTATCGAATGTCCTTAACTCAATTTGATCGCCATCTCGGCGTTGCCGCTACTAGTCCGACAATAGCCCTGAGAGACGAGTCGATGAGGGCCATGTGGCGAGCCCTTTCGTGGAACCCTCGTAGTCGCCATTATGGCAATGATATAGACCACCTCGTCCCTCGCTATTGGTTTTGTTAATATGTGGTACATGCAGCATAATGATGGGGTCTCTTATGTTTTGAGGGATTCAAACTTGAGACAAACAACCTAAGGGGCTGTTTAGAATCACAGAAGCAACACTTCAGACAATGAATGATTTTTGAACAAACAATGTAACTTAAGGCTCTTTTTGTGGTGATTTTCTTTGGTTTTTGACAAGATGAAAACAAGTGAAATAAAAGGATATGAACTTTGGTCTAAATTCCACAGCTTAACACAGGAATTTTAACTAAAGAACTAAAGGTGAATCTGAAAGAGAGCTACCACAGCCAAGCACAGGTAGTTCCTTACAGAATTCAAACAACAAGGACCATTCAACCACAGCCTAGCACAGGAAGAATAATACTTGCCAACAGGTGACTAATCAACACTCACAGCCAAGCACAAAGATGTTATTAGGCACAACTTAAATAACTACAGCAATGCACAAGTTATTAAGATTTAAATTTGAGAGAAAACTCATCTTTTTTCATTCAACATAATCTGATTTTCTTTGGTTACAAGCATGGTTTATATAGGCCATACAATTTGATCTCAACCCTTGAATACAACTACATCTAAGGGCTCATAAAGGCCTTACATAATAGATTAAAGTAACAGCTAAGTCTTCTAATAAGACAAGGGAAAACAGACTGGAAAAAGCATCCTAGACAGACAGTCTTTGTTCAGCAAAAGTAATCTTGTTTCTTTCCTGAAATAGTAAACATTAAGTCAGGCTTTTGAGGCTTGTTTTGCTCCTTTTTGCTACCACATGAAGCTCACACATTTTGGATCATTCAGGGATCAACTTGTAGCCTTGGACGTGCACTTCAAAGTACTTGAACACATAGAAATAACCTTGCTGAACACAAGTGCTCAAACTGACTTTCAATAGCATTTCTAAATTCAGACATGTCTTGCAGGCTTCATAACTCCTATATTAGAATGAATTTCAAGGCTCATGATATCTCATTTTAAAGCTAGAGATGTTAGCTTTCATGTCAAAAAAGAAGCAACCTCAAATGATGTATGGAACTCTAGATATAGAGGTTTGAGTACTAGCAGGTCACTTGACAACTGTGCAGCAGCATTCCAGAATCCCGGGGCATCTTGCAGATGCTCTCATTTTATGCACAGATAGAATTAAGAGAGCCATGAGTATCCAAATTAAAGATATATGAGTTAGCTTCCTACTCCATTTGGAATCATGCCAAAAACGTTCCTAGAACTTCAGTTATAAGCCTTTAAGTAAGTACAGGTCAGAAGTGAATGCTCATCAGTCTTCTTGTGCAGCAGCAGGAACTTTGAAAAATCATATCTCCCAGCTCAGATGGATTAAAAATTACCATGATAACTCAAATGAAAGCTAAATGTGTTAGCTTTCACCTCTAAAAAGGAATCAACTAAAAATATCCAGCCAATATTGAGTTATTCTGATTTCAGTGATGACAAGTCATTTCTGAAAGACTGAGCAGCACTTCTGCATGACAGTATTTGAAACTATCTTGTGAAAGATCTACTCGTTTAATGTTGTTGATTCCAAAGCCATATGAAATATGACTTCCTCAAGAATTGATACATCTAAAGAACATCAATTTTCACCATGTAAAACTTAAGATATGAGCAGTTGAAGTTGGCCCAATTATGAAAGTACTGGGACTGTTCTGAATTGTTCAGCATGGTGAGCATGAATCAGCCCTATCTTGCAGATGCCATAACTTCTGCCTCAGCATGAGTTAGAGAGCCATTCAGGTATCAAATGAAAGCTAAAGGAGTTATCTTTACTATCCAAAAGGAATCAGCCTCATACAGTTAATAAATATTGAGTTCTTCAAACTTTAGTACTGACAGGTCATTTCAGAAAACTGAATAGCATTCATGTGTGACAGTCTTTGGAGCTCGATTGTGACAAAAGTACTGGATGAAAATTGTTGCTTCCAAAACCATATGAAAGAGAACATTTCCAAGATTCTAAAAATATAAGGCACCCAAATTATAAGCAAGTAGAACTCCAGATATAAGCATTTAAAGTTGTCCAAAATCTGCTGAGATTCAAGGAACATTTCAGGTTTCCTAAACTTGATTACTTGGCTTGTTTTCTTGAATTTGGTTTATTTGCCTCTTGAATTGCACCTAATTTCGTCTTTGCTTTGCATAGTCACATGGGATGTTCTTTTGTTATGTAAAATGAAGGACCCTTACCCCTAGCTCCTGCTACAGTACAGTTTTTGGTCGACTCGAGCAGAATAAAATGAATGCGATCGAGCAACAAATGCTTGAGGGTTATTTGAATATTGATTATGGTGACCCCTTTGTTATGAACGTGGCCCAAGAAGTGGCCAATCACTTCACTAACAAGACATCTCATTCACCTAATCACTGCGGTGCTTGAAAGTCCATAGACCTTAATTAGACTCTTCTAATTAGTTGCTAAATTACTTGTTAATTTAGTATTTAATGATCTATGTAACATGCATGCAAATATAAAGACATTTATATAAAAGAAGAAATTTCCTCACATTGATATGGAAATAATATGGGCACAAAAAGAACACCTTCTTGTTGTTCTTGAGCTAATAATATGGATGAACAAGAAATCTCCAAACTAGAAGACCTCCTTCAAGTTGCACCAAGATGAACTCAAATAATCTACCCTTATTATTAACTAGATAATAAGATAGATATTATACTACTAATATTATGACTATATTACTACACTAGTAATACTTAGTAAATATTAGTATTTGAGAGTTTTTAGAGAGAAGATGAGTTTTGAGAGAAGTAAGAAAAACAAGCATGAATGAACAAATAAAATGATCAACCATATTGCCCTTTTATAGGCAATATGGCCGGTCCATATGAGCATCACAAGGCTCTCATTTTGCTTATTTTAATCACATGCATTAGGGTGGAGTGTTGTAGTATATGTGATGATTGTATTCTACTTGTTATGTCACTTTCAATTGGTAACTAAAGAGTGTAAACAAGAACAACAATCATCACCATGTAACTACAATATAACCGGCCATTATGGCCTAGTTTGGTCCATATTGATTTTTGATATTTGTCTCACAAATACTTATTGATCATATGGTTAATTATCTTGTATACTTAAGTGTTAATTTGATCATATAACAATTATATGACTCAATTAAATAAATAATATGTACTTAACATTTTAAGTAATATTTTACCATTATATCAATATATAATGGGTCCCACAATGCTAAGTTAATTTATTTTACAACTCCTTGTAAATAT
>JAIUZE010073494.1:0-64469 GCA_022085475.1 Heliosperma pusillum | reverse complement strand
GCGATGACATCAACGTGTGACTCATGCCAAAGTCGAGTTTCGATTTTGTTGCGCGCATTACGATGCGTCGGGAATAGTTAAATGACGTTCGAGTAAAACCCGTAAAAGTTATTCTTTAAATTCCGAATAAATTCAAAATAATTATATTAAATTATGATAAACCCTAATAAATCTAAATAAAAATAAATCAAAATATAATTTTTTTAAATAACATTTCGGTCTTCAAAATCGCAAGACGAGTCGGGAAAAGTCAACGAAAGTCAAAGTTGACTGAAAAGTCGAGAAAAGTCGAATATGACTTAAAAGTCAAGAAAAGTTTATGACGACTTAAAAATCAATAAAAAGTCAATAACGACTTTAAAAAATCAAGGAAAAGTCAAAGACGGTTTGTAAAAGTCAGAAAAGGTCAAAGATCCCAAAACGGTCCTTTCATAAATCATCCTCAAAAAATTTCCAAATACGACGCGGAATTTCAAAAACAATACGAACTCGGAACAAAAATTCCGCTAAATTTCTTAAGAAACTTAAGGTTCTACTGAAAAGTATCCATAACTATTGCTTACGCAATTGGGGGTACTTTTCGGGTTGTACACAATCACCCCTCCTTTTAAAAAGTTTCGTACTCGAAACTTAGAAGAAGAAACGTAACATATATGTAGGTCTATTTCAAAACTGTTAAAAATATATTTGTAATAAAATACGGGGTCTTATCTACGGAACGGCAGGTTCTCGTCAGCAGTCACGAATATCGGTAGAAGGAACGGCATCTTCGAACGGCTAAATCGAATAGGAAGAGGAAAGAAAGAAGGAAATTTACCTCACGCAAAGAGCTCGGGATATTTAGCTAATATTTTAGCTTCGGGTTCCCAAGTTTCTGATTCGACGTTTCCACAACGCCAAAGGATACGAACTAAAGGCACCACCTTGTTTCGGAGTTGTTTGTTAACCCTTTCAAGTATACGAATCGGCCTTTCTTCCAAAGCCAAATTAGGTTCCAAGTCCAACACTTCTTCTTGAATAAGATGACTCGGATCACTGATATACTTCTTCAACTGAGAAACATGGAACACATCATGAACTTTGCTCAAGTTCGAAGGTAATTCCAGACGATAAGCAACAGGACCAACTCTTTTAAGCACTCGAAACGGTCCAATATATTTAGGACTCAACTTCCCTTTCACCCCAAACCGTTTCACTCCTTTCATTGGTGATACTTTAAGGAATACACGGTCATCAACATCAAATTCAAGCGGTCGTCGACGAACATCGGCATAGGATTTCTGTCTATCTTGAGCGGCTTTCATTCGTTCACGAATTACTTGAACTTGATCGATCGTTTCAGTAACAATGTCGGGACTCAACATATGATCATCTTGCACTTGATCCCAACAAACAGGACTACGGCATTTCCTACCGTATAAAGCCTCGTATGGTGACAATCTTGATAGAAGCATGATAACTGTTGTTATAAGAAAATTCCACCAAAGGCAAACTCTTCTCCCAAGATGTATGAAAGTCTAAAGCACAAGCCCGAAGAAGATCTTCTAAGGTTTGAATCGTCCTCTCGGTCTGACCATCAGTAGCAGCATGAAATGCTGTGCTCATCAACAATTTACTACCCATGGCTTCTTGCAAGGCTGTCCAGAATCGGGAACTGAATCTCGGATCACGATCTGAAACTATATCTTTAGTAACTCCATGGTAGCGCACTATCTCATCCACATAGGTACGAGCTAAGACATCTATCCTCGAAGTTTCTTTGATAGGCACGAATCTGGCACACTTCGTCAGACGGTCCACAATAACCCAAATGGCATTCTTTCCACTAGAAGTAGTAGGTAAAGCCATCACGAAGTCCATAGAAATAGACTCCCATTTCCACAGAGGAATCTCCAAAGGTTGCAGCAAACCTCCGGGTCTTTGATGATCAATCTTCACCTTTTGACAAGTACGACATCTACTAACATACTCCTTCACTTCAATCTTCATCCTAGGCCACCAGAATTGTGGTCTCAAATCTTTATACATTTTGTCACCACCAGGATGAATAGAATAAGGAGAAAGGTGCGCTTCATCAAGTATTCTCTTCCTCAACTCGGCACTTCTCGGAACATACATTCGACCATGGTAACGAAGGTAGCCATCATTATCCACCACACAATCCTTTGCTTGCCCAAGTAATATTTTTGATCGAATGGCAATGAAAGTAGCATCCTCCGGTAAACAAGTACGAATCTCACAATAAAAATCAGGTTCCGCCGTCAAAGCACCAAGATAATCAAATCCTTTCCCAACGAACTGTATCTGAAGCTTCTGAAATTCGGTTACTAGTTCATCGGGTAACGTACCAAGAGCATTTAATGAATGACTAGTCTTTCTACTCAAAGCATCTGCCACGACATTTGCTTTTCCCTCGTGATAAATCATCTCAGCATCATAATCATTCACTAACTCCAACCATCTTCTCTGCCTCATGTTCAATTCCTTCTGAGTAAAAATGCACCTCAAGCTCTTATGATCGTGTAAATTCGTCCCCCCCCAAAAAAAAAAAAAACAACACATAAAAATAAAAAAACAATGAACCCCAATAAGATAGTGTCTCCAAGTTTTCAAGGCATGTACTACAGCTGCTAACTCAAGATCATGAGTCGGGTAATTCACTTCATGAACCCTGAGTTGTCGAGAAGCATAAGCAATGACTTTTCTATTCTGCATCAAGACACATCCCAAACCATGCTTTGAAGCATCACCATATACATCATAATCCGCTTCATCATCTGGTAAAGTTAAGACCGGTGCGGTAGTCAATCTCTTCTTTAATTCCAAGAAGGCAGTTTCACATTCATCGGTCCAAATATACTTTGCTTCCTTCTTTAGCAATTGAGTCATCGGTCTTGCTAATTTGGAGAAATCTTTCACAAACCGACGATAATAACCCGCTAAACCAAGGAAACTCCGTATCTCGGACACATTTTTCGGACTTTTCCAATCCACAACCGCCTCAATTTTAGCTGGATCGACCATAACACCGTCTTTGAAAATGACATGACCAAGGAAAGATACCTCGGGCAACCAGAATTCACATTTGGAGAACTTAGCATACCACTTTTGGCGTCGAAGAACGCTCAAAATGGTTCGAAGGTGATCAGCATGTTCTTCCTTAGATTTTGAAAAGATTAGAATGTCATCAATGAATACCACCACACATTTATCAAGATACTCCCGGAAGGTACGATTCATCTGATCCATGAATATAGCTGGAGCATTAGTCAAACCGAATGGCATCACATTGAATTCGAAATGACCATACCTTGAGCTGAAAGCAGTCTTCGGAATATCTGCTTCCCGAACGGGAATCTGATGATAACCCGATCTAAGATCAATCTTGGAAAAAATAGAATCACCCCGTAACTGGTCAAAAAGATCATTAATACGAGGAAGAGGAATATTTGTTTTTTTGATGGTACTAACACGGTTCAATCACGTAATCAATGCACATCCCATTGAACGTCTTTCTTTCTTCTTGACAAATAGTACGGGCGCACCCCAAGGAGAAGCACTAGGCCTTATAAAGCCTTTCTCAATCAGGTCATCAAGTTGGATTCTCAACTCTTTCAACTCGGAAGGCGCCATACGATAAGGAGCTTTGGCAATTGGTCCAGTTCCAGGAACTAGATCAATAGAGAATTCGACATCCCTTTCAGGAGCAATCCCGGGTAATTCATCGGGAAATACATCGGGAAATTCTCGAACAATAAGAACATCTTTTAAAGAAGGAAGAGAAGAATCGGAAGTAGTCACTACACATAGAAATGCTTGATGACCCTTCTTCAACACATTTAACATTTTCATAGCCGAGATTAACTTCACACTTGTTTGTTTTCTAACTCCTTGATAAGAAATACGAGCACCCAAAGGACTTTTAAGAATAATTTTTTGATCACGGCACTCGAATCGAGCATGATAAGTAGATAACCAATCCATGCCCAAAATAATATCGAACTCTTCAAGAGGAAATCGTAAAAGATTAGCCGGAAAAATAGATCCATTTATGGATATTGGAATGTCGGAATGAAGATAAGAACATGAAAATACTTCTCCGGATGGTAACGATATAGGAGTAGTTTCTCCTACTGAAGCTTTAAGCGGTAACTTATCGGATAACCTCATGGAAATAAAAGATAAAGAAGCTCCCGTGTCAAACAAAATTAAACACGGTAAATCATAAATCGAGAACATACCCGTCACAATATCGGGTTGGGCATCCGCCTCAGCACGGCGCATAATAAAGATACGACCCTTAGGTCGCCCAGAAATAACCGGTGTAGAAACCGTCTTCTTCCTCTCGGGACATTCATTAAACCTGTGCCCCGGTTTTTGACAATTAAAACATACTAGGGGCGTGTTGAAGCAACCAACACCCGGATGAATAGGCCTCTTGCACCGAAAGCACATACGATCTTTAAGATCGTTGTTGTTGCTCGGAATAAAGGGACGGTTTCTCTGAGTAGCTTGTCCACCCTGAAAGTTTCTCCTCTTGTTTGGAAAAGAGGGAGAAAAGGAAGGTCGAGATGAAGGATATCAAGGTCTCTTGCCAAAGGCATTAGGAGCAACATAAGAAGCACGAGCTTCCTCGGCAATCTCCCTGATAGAACTCTCCGCCCAGATGGCATCATTATAGATCGAGACAAAAGAAGTAGAGCCTCTACTGATCTTCCCCTTTATCTGGGGAGAAAGCTTTCCCAGATAAAAGAAAGCTTTGTCTTCCTCTACTCTAATAAGTCGAGTGGCAAATGAGCCAACTCATTAAACCGAGTAGTAAACTCCTGAACGGATAGCTTTTCTTGCTTGAAATCCATGAACTCTTTCAATTTTTGTTGTCTCAACTCATCGGGGTAAAACCTCGCTTCCAAGAGCTCACGGAATCGAGTCCCCCCGAAATTAGGCTCCAACTTCGCAGTAGGACCTGAAAGAGTCCACCACTGATCCGCTTCCTTCTCTAAGAAGTGAGAAGCTAGACGGACCTTGTCCTCTTCAAGGACATCGTAAAGAGAAAAACTCTTCTCCATCTCTCGTAACCCCACCGAAAGTTTAACGGGATCAACTTCGCCATCATAGGTTTTGGCTTGACTCCTCGATAGCTGTGAAGCAACCCACGTATAACTCCCGTGTCTCTCCCGATCAGGAACAGGAATAGGAATCTGATTAGCCTGCTGGTTTTGCTGGTTTTGGATAATTACGGTAAGAGCTGCTAAAATAGTGTTGTCAATCCTCTGAGGCATCTTGCAAAATTAAAACACAGATTAGTACTTATCATTTAGCAAGAACAAAGAGACTACAACATAAATCCTAATCTACCCATCTTACCCTTCTATCTCACGTTTTATTATTTCTTAAGGTCAAGTTATTTATGCAAGGGTACACAAACGTGCGTCGGGAGCAAAATAGCTCTGATACCAACTGTGACACCCTCAAATTTGCGGAAAGAAAAAAAAATTATTTAAATACATAAACGAAATATAATGATACATAACGAAGGTGTCATAACATAAAAAAGGTCATTACAAAACGGAAATACTATTATACAAAAGAAATGTACAAGACGGGAGACATATCTCCCGTATAAATACGGAAATAAAAGTGTATCTAATAATATACAAACTATGAACCGAATATAGGTCCAAGGTAAAATACTTCGCTCGCTAGCTCGTCATGTACCCCAAAATATGCATCACCACCTGTTCGACCGCATTAAATATACACACGGAAGCCACAGTCAGTGGGGAGTAACTCCGAGTTCTCCCAGCCACGAAATGTCGAGTTTAATGAAACATGAATAACATAAAAGCAATGTATATGGAAAATACAAAACTTAAACATATATGATATGCTTTTCATGTTATGAAACAGATAACTAACAAATAACCTAGCATGTGAACGCTATCATGTGAAACCGATAATAAACTATAACACGAGGTAGGGAAGCTGGTATGCTAGCTCAGAGGTTACCGTTAACATGGCCATGATACACTCAAACCCTAATCAACACGTAATCATGTGAATCATTTAACAATCGGTAATCCAAACTCTATCAACCTTAGCCGGCTTGCATCTCACCTTCTAAGATTCATAGAATCATACAAACATGAAAGACTGATACTTCTACCAACAGGCATAAGTTCTTAGTACGGCGATAGTCTACTTCTGTAACTCGAGGCTATACCACAAGGTAGGAAAACATCCTAGTCCTAGACTGATCAGACCTAGCGACAACAGCTATTCCATTCCCCGTCCCATGACATAACCGTCTATGAGAAACTCTACTAGGCGACCCCCTAAGCAGAGATGGCTAGTACTTAAGCTGGCTCCAGTCCCAAAACGGATCAGGCAGCCATGCCCCGACTTGGATATCAACCCACCAAGCCGGGACACAAAAGCTATCGACGGTGAACATATACTCGTTAAAGACAGTACCTGCCTATCAATGTCATGGTCCAAGCTACTCATTTAGAATTAGAATGGTCAAGACGCCATATACTCATAATTCTCTATGGGTACTTAGTCAACACAACATATATCATACAAACAAACAGTCACGGGAAAAACTTCCTATCATGTGACTAATTGTATATAAATCATATTCAAATATCATATCGCCTCATATCTACTAAGGCTAATTCATTAACTAAATAAAACCTTACTTGAAGACAAATCCCCGACCCGAGTCCCGCGACGGGTCATCAGTCAAAACGGGGCTGACTAGATCTTAGATTGACCAAACCCGTTTGGTCAAACCGGCTAGAAACAGAGTCTTTACCATTTAGACTTGAACATAAAATCATCATATTCATTTCATGCTATTTTATTCCAACTTCTAAAATGTGAATTATTAAATCTTACGAAAATACGCTTGACTTAAAGGATATTAAATTAGACTACAATCTCGTATTATAATTTCTAACATGTGAGAAATAATAATATTTATGAAAACCTTTTAATTAAATAATTTACTTATTAAAATTTCCCACTTGTTAAATATTACAAAACACGATAAAATAACAATAAACTAAAAACCGTCACAAGACCAAGTAGGGAACCCACGGGCTGTTTTGGGCCGAACCTGACACGGGCCTGGACTGGGCCCACGGGCCTGGTTTGGGCCTGTTTTGAGTCGACAGTTCTAAACTCGTTTCTTAATATTTCCCGCATGCTTTAACATATTTAAAACCCGTCAAAACAACAACAAAACAATCAAGTATTGACACAACCCACAAGACCAACCATGGACCAATCCAGACCGGCCTGGACCGGGCCTGAACCGGCCTGAACCGGCCTGGTTTGGGTC
This sequence comes from Heliosperma pusillum, assembly GCA_022085475.1. Taxonomy (NCBI): domain Eukaryota; kingdom Viridiplantae; phylum Streptophyta; class Magnoliopsida; order Caryophyllales; family Caryophyllaceae; genus Heliosperma; species Heliosperma pusillum. The sequence continues at coordinate 57,124 of JAIUZE010073494.1, read as the reverse complement.
AGTTTTCCAGCCCCTCTACACGGTTCCTCCAACAACAAATCCCAAATTATTTCTAACATGTTTTAATTAACAAACATCCATTTTTAACAATCAAATTAACCATCATGCATACAAAAATCATGGTTATAAATAAATCATCCAAATATGTCAAGAACACTAAACATGTTAAAAATTCCATACAACCTAATAATCATAACTACTTATCATGTTACTAGTTAAAAACCGTAAATAACAATAATATAAACAAAAACAAAAGATATGTAACATTAATTCGTCGAGTAACTCGGAATCGTTACCTTAGCTAGCACAAAATCAATTAGCACCAAAATAAGAAGTAAAAACCCGTCTACTAATCTTCTTCTAAAATATACAAGTCACCAAACTCGTCTTCAAAATATTCTCCTATAAGAAATGACAAAAATAACATTATTAGAATTAAAACTTGATTTCAACAATTAAAGTGTTGAAAACGATTTTGTCGGAATTGAAAATAAAACGTACGTGGAGATGGAGAGCGGAGAGGAGACTCTAGAAATATAAGTTAGGACGGAGTTGGTCAAGTAACGAAGGTTGTGTGACGATTTTGCTCAAGAACAATGAAGAACGCTCAAGAACACCAAGAACGATTTTGATTATATTAAAGAAGGTATTAATTAGATATTAAGTGGATTTAATGTAAAATGAAAAGATAAGTAGTGAGTAAGTGGGGGGAGTGTGCCGTGTAAATATAGAGGAATTATGGAGTCGGGTTTTGAAATTGTTGTTACGGGATTGACTCGGGTTTTATAATTATATTATGGTAATTAATTAGATATTATTAGATTTTATGATAGTTTAATCAAATATCTAGATATTATTTAGATATTATGTTAGTTTAAATGAAAATATCTAATCCTAAGAGGACAAGAGGAAGTAGGCGTGTGGATTGACAGATATCGGGTCAGTTTAAGCGATTTGCGTAATTTAAACTGACTGATTGATAAAGTTACAAATATCCTAGATATTATTATTAGTTTAATCAAAAGATCTAATATGAGTGGAAAAAGTTGACTTGGGCGTGTGACTCATGCAAGAGTCTGATTTCGGGTTTGTTTCGGGACTTAAGTTAACTCGGGAATAGTTAAATGACGTTCGGGGTTAAACCGTAAAACCTTCTCTTTAATTCCGAATAAATTCAAAATAATTATATTAAATTATCATAAATTTAAATAAATCGTAATAAATTAAAATAATTTAAATTTATTATTTTTCAAATATAATTTCGGTCTTTCAAATTACGGGGTGAGTCGGAAAAGTCAACGAAAGTCAAAGTCGACTTAAGAGTCAAGAAAAGTCAAAGACGACTCAAAAGTCAAGAAAAGTCAAAGACGACTTAAGACGGGATTCTCATGGAATCTCGCGGAAATTCCTAATACGAACTCGGAAATTCCAAATTCGACTGGAAACAATAAATCCTAAATTAAAACTTAATTTGCTGAAAAGTATCCGTAAAATATTTTCACTAGAAAAATAGGGTATATTTCGGGTTGTTACACCTAATGTTTTCAAAGAATTAATCGAGATGCGGAAGAATAAGGCGTTTATCAAGAGATAGAAACAAGCTTCTATCAACAAGAAAGGCGACGAAGATGGCTTACTACACATCACTACGGGTCAATAAAAGTTGTTAAACATGCTGCTAAGATGGTAAATAATTTGAACTTATGTAAGTATTTGAAGTTGATAATTTACTTTGTTAGTATAATGTTAGTATTTGTAATTTGAAATTAATGTTTGATTTGGTTTTATTAAAGGCACAAGAGAAAGGGGGTATAGCCCCTAATGCAGTGGAGCTATTTCTTGATAGCCATAGGAAAATGGTTGATGGTGAGGAGCATTGGAGTCATCCAAATGCCCGAGCGAGATATGTAAGTATTACTACATTCAAAATTTCATTTTTACATTTTTGTTAGGTCTTCCGATAGACGCTTTTTACTTTCTAAGGATGATAGATGAGTTATTTCAACTTTCTTTTTTGACAATGTAGCAAAATTTTCTAAGGATGATAGCTGAGCTTACGAAGCAAGGAATTCGGATTGACGCTAACAAGGTTTGGTTCGATTCGGTGGATGGATACAAGAAGGGCCAAGTCTTTGGTTTAGGGACCGCCGCCTCACTATATTACACTCCCCCGGCGTCATCATCGTCGACAGGTAATTCTTTCGCCTCCCAACAATATATCCCGGGTGTTCTAACTCAATCAATTGAAGCACGTCAGAGGGAAGCTGAAGAGTTTAGGAAGTATAGAGAGGAGATGCAACAGAGGGAAGAAGATTCTCGGAAGAGGGAAGAACTTTACATGAAAACTGAAGAAGAACTAAGGCAACAAATCAAGGCAAGTCAAGCCACTAGTACGCGTGAACAGGAAGAAACAAGGCGCCAAATTGAGGCCTTAGCCAAACTATTTGAATCCCAAACCCAATACCGATGCAACAATAACACATTTGATTTCCCTTATAACCCAAATAACGATAACTCCGGTGGAGGCAAAAAATGGTTTTCAAGTGTAAGGTAGTTGGTTGTGTAAGACATGGTTACTTGTAAAGTAAACTTTAGTAGTTATGGTTGCGGTAGATATAAGACATGTAGCGTTATGGTTATCTTGGTTTGTTGAAACTTTAGTAGTTTGTAATGTAAACTTTAGTAGTTGTAAGACTTGTAATGTAAACGTTAGTAGTTTGTTGAAAATTTTCTAATTTGAACGACGGTTTCTGGTTTTCAAAAAATTGTGTACGAATGCATTTGTATATATTTTGAAATATTTGCAAGAAATATAGCAAATAGGGGAGAATAAGAAGAAACATCACCCAAATCACCCAAATACCGACCGATTGCCGTCCAAAAACATTCTGATTATTAATTGACAAAACATGGCACCGACCGAAAAATATATATACCGACCGACCGTCGGTCGGTAATTACCAACCGAAATGGGTAATACCGACTGACTGGTCCTTTATATTGACCAAGTCAATATGTTTTGGCACCGACGGATTTTCTGTCTAGCGACGGATTGTTCGGTCGGTATTTTTCCGACCGATTTGTAATCGGTCGGTATGTAACATTTACCGACTATATTTACCGACCGATTTTGGACGGACGCTATGGAATAAAAAATGGTCGGTAAGTGATATTACCGACCGATTTTCACTATTTGCGACCGCTAAAAACGGTCGGTACTGGTGTGACAACCCTCGCGAATGCTGAAATATAAAATATACAAGCATGTGAATTATATAGCGGAAATGTGAAGTTTTTAAAACTTTTATACATGCAAGAAGAAGTATACGAGGAGTGTCAAATATTACAAACCAAAGTACGAAATAAACTACAACAAGAGACGAAGTCTCTCCCAATGTTAACAAAGTAAAAGTGTTTAGCAAACAAGCTAAAATCGTCTAGAGGTGTTTCGTCTAGGGACTACGCCCGCTAGTTCACACCCGAACCCAAAATATCATAGCAAAAAGCCATCCAATCAAGCAACCTGTTCATCCATGAAAAACATGAACGCCACAGTCAGTGGGGAGTAACTCCGGGTTCTCCCAGCCATATCACATTAAACGTACATAAAAGGAAATACAAAAGTGGAAGCATGCATATATAGATATACATGTGAAAATACGATAAGGATAGATAGGCAATTCGATAATTAAAGATAAGAGCATATGGAATACAAATCCGAATCCATCATGTTATACAAAGACTCGGGGAAGACACTCTTAGGCAACCGAATACGCTCACTAGGGCTTGCATCTCACCGTTAGCGGTATAAGTTTGATAAAATTGAGACTCGACAAACAAACCATGCCAAATCATGGTATGACCATGAATAATCAATTATGTAATCACCCATCCACACATAACAATACAATGACGACCTCTCTCACGGTAAATGAAACGCACTAGCACCGTGTACATGGCAAGTATGATTAAAAGGCATCCACGGGAGAAAAACATTCCCTGAACGCATACACGCTTCAATCCATTTCGTATATCTAGACTAATATCCTTCTGGTAGGACGACGATAATAATACGGTTCCTAATCTAAATCTGGTCAGACTCTCGGAATAACCATTTTCCGATTCGAATTGCGATGACATTTCGCATCCAAGACTCAGTCAATCAACGACGCCGAGTACCCCAAATTCGGTAGAGTAATTCACGAAAGAGGCGGAAAAGAGCTTGAGTCATATAACAAGCGGTACGCTACATGCAAATAACACCACCTCACAAGTACACAACATTTGACGGCCGGGTCGATCAACGCAAAGCGTTCGCCTCCCAACAACGTCGTCGTATGCCCACTAACACATGCAATTAAGCAGTAGGATACATCCCCGTTCCGACATTCCAGCCTTATGAACGTGGAGGTAGCCAAGGGAATGAGAGTACAAAGCACATTAAAAAATAGTGCTCAAACCGTAACCTTTGTAAAAACCGACTCCAAGTGGGACATAGCAAAAACCATCACCAAACATGCGATACATGCGAATGGAATATCATATATTCAAAACATTAATATTATAAGTCGCTACGTAAATTTATGCGATAAATGAACGATCGGAAATATTATAAATGAAATCGTAAACGAGAAATACAAGTAAAGTCCAGCAGGTGCCAGCCGGTCAGGAGGACCGGCTGCCGGCTACCCGGCTAAGGCCAACCATCATATGAAAAATCAAATTGAAAATACAGGGTTTCCCAGCCGGTCAAGGGGACCGGCTGCCGGCTACCCGGCTGGGACCCAAGGCTTATAAGAAAAATAAGGGGAAAGTAGGGGTGTCTCAACCGGTCGGCTGACCGGCTGCCGGTCGGCCGGCTGAGACAAACTTCATGCATCAAACATTACGTAACACAATAAAAATACAGCCACTGCCCCAGCCGGTGATTTGACCGGCTGGGGTCAACTTCACCCGAGAACAACATACTCAAGTTCTATCATTTCCAATTCTCATAATTTACTTCTATCAATTATCAACAATCAATAATCATCATTAACAATCATCAACTAACAACAATCATCATCATTAACACAATTCCTAAGCTTACTAATCGTATTCTAAATACGAATTCTAACATAGAAATCATGTAAAACACGTAAATGATATCGAGTAACCCTTCACCGTTACCTTTATGCGTCTTTACTCCGCGTCAAGGTCTTCTTCGACTAAGAAATAGTCTTTGACGGGATCTTGAAGGTCACCACCTACAAATAGTTAATAAAAGATGAATATTCTTCACCTTGAGAAAGACGGAAAGTTTTAAAAGCGAGAAAGACGGTAATTTTATTACCAATGCGGATAAAGGAAGGTAAGAGGGGAAGAATAAGACGAACTTACGTGAATTTGAGCGAGAAACGAATGAACTATGACGAATCTAAAATTGGAAAGATTATGGAAGTTAGGGTTTTGGGTTTCTTAGAGAAGAAGGAAGTTGTGTTTGTGTTGGAATGAAAATAGGTTAAGAGGAGTATAAGATGTATAAGGGAAAAAGTCAACAAAAGTCAAAGACGGCTTAAGACGGGATTCACTTGAAATCTCGCGTAAAATCCAAATAAGAACTCGGAAATTCTAAATTCCACTCAGGAAATTTAATTTACGACTAAAACCAAATTTCGCTGAAAAGTATCCGTAAAATATTTTTACTATAAAAATAGGGTACATTTGCGGGTGTTACAATCACCCCACCTTTTAAAAAGTTTTGTCCTCGAAACTTGAGAGTAGAAAATAAAAGTATCAAGGACAAGAATCGGTTTTCAAAATTAATACGAAAACTTTTATAAGGGAAACATTTATGAAACGAGGTTCTTCTCGAAAACGGTTTAAGGAGAATTTTTATAAGTGTGAAACTTTACTTACGGATCACAAGAGTGCCCGTCGCGAACGAGAACTCTAGTTATCAAAAATCAAATCAATGTCGAAATAGTGAAATCGAAAATCAAAACAAGCGTTAGTAAGTGCAGGACTAGTCACCAGACGTCTCCAATAACAAGTCTAAACACCCAACCAAACACAAAATCCAAATAAAAAAGCGAAATAATCTATTTTCTCCAACAAGAGGATACAAAGTCCATCTTTAGACTACTTTGAAAAGTTAAATTAGAAATACGATATGGAGATTTGAAGGTTTTCTCAAAGAAAAATCAAAATAAGAAGACATTACGCAAACTTAGAGCGAACTCGAACATCAAAATCACAAATCGCGATGCTAAGAGGTACGTCCAACGAGCAAAAAGGACCAAAAAGGGAAAAGATTGAAGAGTAGCGTATTGAGTAAGGATCAATTTGAGAGAAAGGGGAGGAATAAACCACAATACTATCTTCCATCTATGGCAATTCAAACGTCGATCGCAACTCGACATCGCTAACTCCTCGAGTAAACTAGCCCTCAAGAGAGTGCAATTTATCCTCAACATTTCAATCATCAGATTCCTAACACAAATATTTCATAATCATGAAACTTTGAGTAACAAATCTAAATTATTCAAATCCAATTAGAATCTTCTAAGGTCCATAGGCACGGTAGACTCCACAACTAACAACCCACATGAAAGATTCATTACGTACTCTAATCTCCTTAGCTCCATTAAAACTCTTATTAGAAACCACCAACAAAATATTTATTTCTAGGGAAAACATGATCGCTAGCAACCACAAGGTAAAAGAGACTTACCATGAAATCCTCTGATCCAATTTATTCCAAAACTCATTATCCTAAATTATTAACAATGAACCTTCTCATCTTCAAAAGTTAGTTCACAAAACCTCAAGAGAGATTAGTCATAAAATCTCATTTCACTTAAATTTTGCTAATCATAGGGCAATGCGACCGTAAATCAATTTATTTAGCTCTTTCAAACTCTCAATATATCGGTTTTCGCTTATGACAATATTCCTCAAATTTGGTCATCCAATCCAAATTCCACAAAGTAATTATTCCCGTTAGGGTCCAACATTTAAAGACAACAATTTCCCAAGTAACATTTAAAGAAATCACTACAATTCTTAACCACAACAACCAACTATCCTTATGCTTATTTCGATCCTCAAAACGATATTGCAACATCAAGTTTTCATAGTCTAAAACCACTAGGGGAGTTTCATCCTAAGTTTATCCTTAATTCCTTATCATCATCTAAACAAGAAACTAGCTCAATAGGACGGGTACGTACCATATTTGAGACTTCTTCAAAACACACCTACTAATCCTTACGTTAGCTAAAAAGAAAACTACCTCTCAAGAGAGTACGGATAAATGAACATGATACAAGGAACATTAGGAAGCATCATTAAAGACTACGATAAGATGGAAAAGACGAAGGCGAAAAAGGAAAACGAGGTTGATTTAAGATAGTGAACTACCAGACACGATCTCCGGGGGGGCATCGACTTCGGCTCGGCTGAGTACATAGCTGGATCCTTTAGTTTTGGCACCGAGTGCGGGAGTCTGACGATCGGGGCACCCACGAATGAGGTGTCCAGGCTTCTTGCAGAAAAAGCAAAAGAGGGGCCTATCATAGCATCCTACTCCCGGGTGAAAGGGTTTCCTACAACCGTCACAAAATCGACTTCGAGCTTGAACTTGGGCTTGAGGGGGAGCATTGAAACGTCTCTGGTTAGCATAGGCATTAGAAGAAAGGGAGAGAAAAGTCTTTTGTCATGGAAGTTTGACCTTAGATTGAAAGAGGAAAAAGGAGATGGATTCATCATCTTCGCCCCATCACTAAAGGCCTTCATGGAGTCCTCGGCCCGAAGAGCATCATCATACAATTCTCCGAAAGATGTAGAGCTCCTCCTTACTTTGCTTTGGAGCAAGGCACTAAGCTTATTACGATAGTAAAAAGCTCGATCTTCATCATCCTTGATGAGTCCTGGCGCAAAGTGAGTAAGCTTGTTGAATTGAGTGGTGAAGTCTTGGGTCATCAAATCACCTTGCTTGAATTCGATGAATTCTCTAAGTCTTTGCTGCTTGAGCTTCATGGGGTAAAATCAGGCCTCAACAAGGGACTTGAAACATTCCCACTTGAATTTGATTTCAAGAATAGCGGTGGGATTGGCAATCGACCACCAGTAGTTTGCTTCCCTTACCAGGAAGAACTTAGCAATCCTTACCTTGTCCTCTTCACGGACTTGGTATAAGTCAAATTGCTTCTCCATCTCTCGAAACCATTCCGAGAGCTCGGTAGGGTCCGGCTCTCCATCATAAGGCGTAATATTGCTCCTAGCAATTTGACTAGCCACCCAAGCATAGCCTCCTTGGCAATTGTCTTCTCTAAGAGGAGGGACTTGGTTGGTACGAGCATTAGCCGCATCTTGCTGATTTCTGAGAAATTGAGTAAGAGCCCCGAGAATAACGTTCTCTTCTACTCGAGGTCCAACCATCTTCATAAGAAACAAAAATATAACAAGTTAATCCTAACACTTAGCATAAACAAAGAGACTACCAAGTAAAGTCCTTAATTTGTACCCATCTCTCATTTATTATTTGAAGGTCAAGTAGTTTAAGTTTAGGGTTCACGTGTGTGCATCGGGAGCGATGAAGCTCTGATACCAACTGTGACAACCCTCGCGAATGCGGAAATATAAAACATACAAGCATGTGAATTATATAGCGGAAATGTGAAGTTTTTAAAACTTTTATACATGCAAGAAGAAGTATACGAGGAGTGTGAAATATTACAAACCAAAGTACGAAATAAACTACAACAAGAGACGAAGTCTCTCCAAATGTTAACAAAGTAAAAGTGTTTAGCAAACAAGCTAAAATCGTCTAGAGGTGTTTCGTCCAGGGACTACGCTCGCTAGCTCACACCCGAACCCAAAATATCATAGCAAAAAGCCATCCAATCAAGCAACCTGTTCATCCATGAAAAACATGAACGCCACAGTCAGTGGGGAGTAACTCCGGGTTCTCCCAACCATATCACATTAAACGTACATAAAAGGAAATACAAAAGTAGAAGCATGCATATATAGATATACATGTGAAATACGATAAGGATAGATAGGCAATTCAATATATAATGATAAGAGCATATGAAATACAAGTCCGAATCCATCATGTTATACAAAGACTCGGGGAAGACACTCTTAGGTAACCGAATACGCTCACTAGGGCTTGCATCTCACCGTTAGCGGTATAAGTTTGATAAAATTGAGACTCGACAAACAAACCATGCCAAATCATGGTATGACCATGAATAATCAATCATGTAATCACCCATCCACACATAACAATACAATGACGACCTCTCTCACGGTAAATGAAACGCACTAGCACCGTGTACATGGCAAGTATGATTAAAAGGCATCCACGGGAGAAAAACATTCCCTGAACGCATACACGATTCAATCCATTTCGTATATCTAGACTAATATCCTTCTGGTAGGACGACGATAATAATACGGTTCCTAATCTAAATCTGGCCAGACTCTCGGAATAACCATTTTCCAATTCGACATGCGATGACATTTCGCATCCAAAACTCAGTCAATCAACGACGCCGAGTACCCCAAATTCGGTAGAGTAATTCACGAAAGAGGCAGAAAAGAGCTCGAGCCATATAACAAGTGGTACGCTACATGCAAATAACACTACCTCGCAAGTACACAACATTTGACGGTCGGGTCGATCAACGCAAAGCGTTCGCCTCCCAACAACGTCGTCGTATGCCCACTGTTGTCGTCTTTGTTTAGGTGGAGACTTTCTAGACCCCGACAAAGATTACTATCTAGTGGAAAAGGTAACGGTGAAGGGTTACTCGATATCATTTACGTGTTTTAATGTGTTTTCCATGTTAGAAATCGTATTTAGAATATGATTAGTAATTTTAGGAAATGTGTTGTTGATGATGGCTGTTTTTAGTTGATAATTGATATGAGAATTGATGAATTGTGATGATAGATGATATTTGTGTTATGCCTTAGTGAAATTGTGGAGATTTGTGTGACTCCTACCTGTCCGAATAGGACGCAGGCTGCGTCGTGGTGACGCAGGCTGCGTCACTCGCTGCCCACAGAAATTTTCCTGCACTGACCTCTTTTCGTAAAATGATCATATCTCCTTCGTTACTTGCTTGTTTTGGGCGTGTGACATCCCGTTGGAACCGTAAGAGGATACGCTATCACCTCCATTTGGAATTTCTGCATTTGCATCTCTAGAACTCTAGTTATGAACGTTTGAAGTGGACCCTTGTTTTCGTAGGTTTCCAAACAACGTTGTTTTGGAGAGGTATCTATGTTTTTTATTCATTATGCTTCATAAACTTGTTCTAATGCTTATGTATCATGTATTGACTCATGTTTATCATATTTAAACTTATATGATTCCCTATTCTCATGTTTTGTGAAGGTTTTTGGTATGTTCCCACTTTGAGTCGGTTTTTACAAATGATACGGTTTGAGCACTATTTTGTCTTGTGCTTTGTGCTCTCATTCCCTTGGCTACCTCCACGTTCGTAAGGCTGGAATGTCGGAACGGGGAGGTATCCTACTGCTTAAATGCATATGTTAGTGGGCATACGACGACGTTGTTGGGAGTTGAACGCTTTGCGTTGATCGACCCGGCCGTCAAATGTTGTGTACTTGCGAGATGGTGTTATTTGCATGTAGCGTACCGCTTGTTATGAGGCTTGAGCTCTTTTCCGCCTCTTTTGTGAATTGATCTACCGAATTTGGGGTACTCGGCATATATATTGTAAGATCGAGTCTTGGATGCGAAATGTTATCGCATGTCGAATCGGAAAACGTTTATTCCGAGAAACTGGCCAGGTTTAGACTAGGACCGTATTATTATCGTCGTGCTACCAGGAGGAAATTAGTCTACATATACGAAATGTCATCATGTATGCGTTCAGGGAAATGCTTATCTCGTGGATGCCTGTTAATCATACTTGCCATGTACACGGTGCTAGTGCGTTTCATTTACCGTGAGAGATGTCGTCTTTGAGTCGTCGTTCTTGAATGCGTGATTTCATGATTCATTATTCATGGTCATTGCATGATTGGGCATCGTCTTTGTATTGGTATGTTTGAATGGATGATAACATGATGGATTTATTCATGGTCATTGTATGACTTGGCATGGTTTGTTGGTCGAGTCTCAATCTTATCAAACTTATACCGCTAACGGTGAGATGCAAGCCCTAGTGAGCGTATTCGGTTGCCTAAGAGTGTCTTCCCCGAGTCTTTGTATAACATGATGGATTCGGACTTGTAACTCTTATGCTCTTGTCATTATATCTCGAATTGCCTATCTATTCTTATCGTATCTCACATGTATATCCTTATGTATGCATGCTCTACTTTTGTATTTCCTTCTATGTACGTTTAATGTGATATGGTTGGGAGAACCCGGAGTTACTCCCCACTGACTGTGGCGTTCATGTTTTTCATGGATGAACAAGTTGCTTGATTTGGATGGCTTTTTGCTTATGCTATTTTGGGTTCGGGTGTGAGCTAGCGGGCGTTGTCCCTGGAAGATTCACCTCTAGTCGTTAATTAGCTAGTTTGCTAAACACTTGTTCTTTGTTAACATTTTGAGAGACTCCATCTCTTTGTTGTATTTTGTACTTAGTTTGTATTGTTTTGACACTCCTCGTATTTTCTATCTTGCATGTATAAAAGTTTTAAACACTTCATATTTCCGCTATATATTTCACATGCTTGTTTGTTTTATATTTCCGCTTTCGCGAGGGTTGTCACAGTTGGTATCAGAGCTTAAACGCTCCCGACGCACACACATGAACCCTAAACTTAAACTAATTGACCTTGAAATAATAAATGAGAGATGGGTAGACTTAAGGATTTAAGGTGGTAGTCTTTGGTGTACTTGATGTTTGTTAGGTTCTAACTTGTTTGTTGATTGTGTTGAGTGCCTTTATTTTTGTTTGTATCTATCGTCTTAAGTTGGATCATTGTGTTACCTAGAAGAAGTATCCTCTACCGAAGATTTGAAGATTTACAAGCCTAATTGAAGTGTATTTCTTCCTCAACTATGAATTCTCTCGTCCTTGTTATATTATGCTTTTTTCCTTCTATCTAAGTGCTTCTTTCTCTTCCATCTTGTTTGCCTCTTGGAAATTACTCTTGATAATTCCTCCATCTTACCATTGGTATCCTTACCTTCCTCTTGTAATATTTTTGTGGATGACATACCCATTTGTTTGTGGTATCTTATACTTGGTCGGAAGAACTTTGAACTTTGTGGAATATTAGTGTTGGTTAGAATGAATTTGTGATTTGAGGAAAATGGTGTAGATCTAATTTCACCCTATATTGGTGATTGGTTGTATCTCTAAGGAAAGGTAGTAAGATAAGTTTGATGATTTTAATGCTTGATGCTTGTCATGACTTGTGTGTAAATAGTTCATGATATTCGATGGTGTAAGGTTGAATAAGTTGGCTATGACTTCTTAACTCATTAGTAATTTAGTCTTTTGGACTTAGAAGTTTAGTATTGTTTTGAAGACCATGCTTATGATAGGTCTAATTGGGTTAAATAGGAAGCTTTGAATGATGCCTTGAGTTGTAAAATGTTTTGAGACTAAGTGACTTCTGTGGGATTCTAGTTTATGGTTAAAGTATAGGCTTGGTGGAAAAGCATTTGGCTATAGTTCTTGGATTTAAAGATATGATCTTATCTTATGGTATCGGAGACTCGTTTGAAGTAGTAAGGTTTCGGTAAGTTGAACCATATTACTTGAGGATTATAGATATGAGCGAGATTTGATGATGTGAGCTATGATGGAAATACCTTGGGACGTTAATGATGATGTTTGACTTGAGGTTGTACTTTGTTAATAATGAACTCGTGGGCTATATGATGTTGATAATGACGTTTTGTTCGGTGTTCTACCTTGTGGCCGTAGGAGTTGAAAAGAGATTAGTATGGAGAATTCCTTATTGGTTCTTCGGTTTTTGAAACCTTTGGGAATGTGTCAAATTATGGAGTTGAGAGAATGTTATTATGCTTGAGTTGTAATTCCGAAATTGGGAATCCGTGTTATATGAAAGGGCGGATGAATTGGGTTGTAATCTATTTGTTAAATCTAGGTGTACCTTACTCCGATGATTTGTGGTACGAGGGTCCCTTGTAAGAGACCTTTGTTATTGAGATGATTTGCTTTGCTATTGCCCTGTGTTTAAAAAGGGAATTTTGTGGATTAAACCTTAAACCTTTTTCCCGTGCCATTATCACTTTCCATTTCCTTTCATGCAAGTTCCTACTAAGCCCGATTTCTAGGAAATTGTTTTCTCTTATCTTTTCCTTTACTTGGCTATCTTCATGGCTATATCTATCCAATATCTAGCTTTTAGCTCCCTGCCTCTAGCGTTCCTCTAATTTTCGTCCGATCTTATCCATTCGTGTTTCCCTTGAAACTTCCTATCGTTTCCAGTTTCATGGTGACATTGTCTTTCCTCTGGTGAGATAGTTGGGGTTGTTAGTTAGCTTCGTGTTGAATTTGAACATGAATAGGATTGGGATTTAAACCTTAGGATGAATTTGTTAGTGGTATTGTACTCTCTTGGTGGCTTCATTTATTGAGCTTGCTAGTGTAGTGCTATTTTGGGAATCAAGTTGAGCGAGATGATATTCGTTGTTGTTGAGTATTATATCGGTTGCTTGGGATATCATTTGGGAATTAGATGTCTCTAATTGGTGGATTCTAAAAGAGACTTTGCTTTAGGGTAATTGAGTTGGTACCCAAAGTTTGAGGAGTTTGGTCATAAATGAAAATCGATTCATTTTGAGTTTTAGATGAATTAGATGATTTGAATGGTTGTCTGATTGCCAAGTAATTGATCATTTGTGGTTTGGAATTAGTAATTCTCTTTTATTCTTAAGGAATCATAGTTTGAGATTGAGAAATGTTCGTTGCAAGCTTGGATAGTGAGTCCTCAGTTGTTATGGATTATAGAGTTAGAATGGTGAACCCATTTATCTTGAGAATTAGTAACCACCATAGTTTGCTAATGTGACTATTTATATTTGACGCTTCGAGCGTAGTAATGATCGAATTAAGGATGTTATGGCGTATTAAAGAATCATTATAAGCGATAATGGATTGTGGATTTTCCCTTGTCGTGAGACTTTGGATGAGGCTAGTTGGATCTTAGATAATTATGTTTTGTTGCGTGGATTGTGTTTTGACTTTCGAGGATGAGAAAGTTCATTGTAAATTTAGGATTTTGAGTTTGAAGTAAATTGGATTAAAGGATTTCATGGTAAGTCTCTTTACCTTGTGGTTGATAACGATCATGTTTCTCTATATATATACATATATTGTTGGTGGTTTCTAATAAGAGTTTTGATGGAGCTAGGAAGATTAGAGTGCGTAATAAATCTTTTATGTGGATTGTTAGTTGTGGAGTCTACCATGCCGATGGACCTTAGTAGATTCTAATTGGATTCGAATAATTGGGATTTTTTACTCGAAGTTTCGTGATTATGGAATATTTTTGTAGGAAATCTGATGATTGAAAATGATGAGTTGCAAATTGGGTAAATTGTATTCTCTTGAGAATTTGGTTATTAGAAGAGTAAGTGATGTCGAATTCTTGTAGATCTTCCTGCCAACTTCATCGTGATTCTTCCTATCCCTAAGAGTTCGATTTGTTTCGTTTTTGCGTGTTTTGTATATATTTTGTTATCGTGATTTGTTAACTTTATGTTCGAGTCGCTCTATGTACGTGTAATGTCTTGTTATATGATTTTATCTTTCAAGAAAACTTCGAATTTCCATATTGTATTTCTAATTTAACGTTTCAAAGAAGTCTAAAGATGGTTTTTGTACCTCCTTTTTGGGGAAAATAGATTTCTTTTGCTTTTATACTTGGATTTTGCGTTTGGTTGGATGTTTGCACTTGTTATTGGAGACGTCTGATAACTAGTCCTACACTTACTAACGCTTATTTGATTTTCGTTTTCACTATTTCGACTTTAACTTGATCTGGATAATTAGAGTTCTCGTTCGCGACGGGCACTCTTGAGATCCGTAAGTAAAGTTTCACACTTATGAAAAATTTCCTTAAACCGTTTTCGAGAAGAACCTCATTTCATAAATGTTTTCCGTATAAAAGTTTTCGTATTAATTTTTAAAGCCGATTCTTGTCTTTGACGCTTTTGTTTTCTACTCTCAAGTTTCGAGGACGAAACTTTTTAAAAGGTGGGGTGATTGTAACACCCGCAAATGTACCCTATTTTTATAGTGAAAATATTTTACGGTTACTTTTCAGCGAAATTTAGTTTTAATCGTAAATTTAATTTTCCGAGTCAAATTTAGAATTTTCGAGTTCGTATTTAGAATTTCCGCGAGATTTCATGTAAAACCCGTCTTGAGCCGTCTTTGACTTTTTCTTGACTTTTCCACTTACTTACCCTAATACATATACTCCCTCATAACCCTAACTCCCTCACAACTCAATCTTTTTCTTCCTCACCATAAACACCAAAACCTAGCCTCCATATTCTTCCAAGTTTAGAATCGTCACTACTCATTCATTTCTCGCTCAAATTCACGTAAGTTCGTCTTATTCTTCCCCTCTTATCTTCCTCTATCCGTATTGGTAATAAAATTAACGTCTTTCTCGCTTTTCAATTTATCCGTCTTTCTCAAAAGTGAATTATATTCATCTTTTGTCGTCTTTGTTTAGGTGGAGACTTTCTAGACCCCGACAAAGATTACTATCTAGTGGAAAAGGTAACGGTGAAGGGTTACTCGATATCATTTACGTGTTTTAATGTGTTTTACATGTTAGAAATCGTATTTAGAATATGATTAGTAATTTTAGGAATTGTGTTGTTGATGATGGTTGTTGTTAGTTGATAATTGATATGAGAATTGATGAATTGTGATGATAGATGATATTTGTGTTATGCCTTAGTGAAATTGTGGAGATTTGTGTGACTCGTACCTGTCCGAATAGGACGCAGGCTGCGTCGTAGGACGCAGGCTGCGTCGTAGGACGCAGGCTGCGTCGTAGGACGCAGGCTGCGTCGTGGTGACGCAGACTGCGTCACTCGCTGCCAACAGAAATTTTCCTACACTGATCCCTATTCGTAAAATGATCATATCTCCTTCGTTACTTGTTTGTTTTGGGCGTGTGGCATCCCTTTAGAACCGTAAGAGGATAAGCTATCACCTCCATTTAGAATTTATGCATTTTCATGTCTAGAACTCTAGTTATGAACATTTGAAGTGGACCCTTGTTTTCGTTGGTTTCCAAACAACGTTGTTTTGGAGAGGTATCTTCGTTTTTTATTCATTATGCTTCATAAACTTGTTCTAATGCTTATGTATCATGTATTGACTCATGTTTATCATATTTAAACTTATATGATTCCCTATTCTCATGTTTTGTGACGGTTTTTGTTATGTTCCCACTTTGATTCGGTTTTTACAAATGTTACGGTTTGAGCACTATTTTGTCTTGTACTTTGTACTCTCATTCCCTTGGCTACCTTCCCGTTCGTAAGGCTGGAATTTCGGAATGGAGAGGTATCCTACTGCTTAATTGCATGTGTTAGTGGGCATAGGACGACGTTGTTGGGAGTTGAACGCTATGCGTTGATCGACCCGGCCGTCAAATGTTGTGTACTTGCGAGGTGGTGTTATTTGCATGTAGCGTACCGCTTGTTATGAGGCTTGAGCTCTTTTCCGCCTCTTTCGTGAATTGATCTACCGAATTTGGGGTACTCGGCGTCTTTGTAAGACCGAGTCTTGGATGCGAAATGTTTATCGCATGTCGAATCGGAACACGTTTATTCTGAGAATCTGGCCAGGTTTAGACTAGGACCGTATTATTATCGTCGTGCTACCAGGAGGAAATTAGTCTACATATACGAAATATAGCATCGTGTATGAGTTCAGGGAAATGTTATATCCCGTGGATGCCTGTTAATCATACTTGCCATGTACACGGTGCTAGTGCGTTTCATTTACCGTGAGAGATGTCGTCTTTGAGTCGTCGTTCTTGAATGCGTGATTTCATGATTCATTATTCATGGTCATTGCATGATTGGGCATCGTCTTTGTATTGGTATGTTTGAATGGATGATAACATGATGGATTTATTCATGGTCATTGCATGACTTGGCATGGTTTGTTGGTCGAGTCTCAATCTTATCAAACTTACACCGCTAACAGTGAGATGCAAGCCCTAGTGAGCGTATTCGGTTGCCTAAGAGTGTCTTCCTCAAGTCTTTGTATAACATGATGGATTCGGACTTGTAACTCTTATGCTCTTGTCATTATATCTCGAATTGCCTATCTATTCTTATCGTATCTCACATGTATATCCTTATGTATGCATGCTCTACTTTTGTATTTCCTTCTATGTACGTTTAATGTGATATGGCTGGGAGAACCCGGAGTTACTCCCCCCTGACTGTGGCGTTCATGTTTTTCATGGATGAACAGGTTGCTTGATTTGGATGGCTTTTTGCTTATGCTATTTTGGGTTCGGGTGTGAGCTAGCGGGCGTTGTCCCTGGAAGATTCACCTCTAGTCGTTAATTAGCTAGTTTGCTAAACACTTGTTCTTTGTTAACATTTTGAGAGACTCCGTCTCTTTCTTGTATTTTGTACTTAGTTTGTATTGTTTTGACACTCCTCGTATTTTCTATCTTGCATGTATACAAGTTTTAAAAACTTCATATTTCCGCTATATATTTCACATGCTTGTTTGTTTTATATTTCCGCTTTCGCGAGGGTTGTCACACCCTCGATCTAGTCTTGACTCCAGTTGACCCATGCTTCTTAGTATGGCCCACATATGTGGAAATTGGGCCCAAGAAATAGTGGAATATGGATCATTGTTTGGGGATTTTACAAAGTTGAGAGATCGCTAGTTGAGGCTAATTGGATATTGGTTGTGATTGTAGTTTTGATCTTGCGATTCGGAGGAGAAGTTTGCATAAATTTACTAACTTGAAATTTAATGTATAAGCGAGGTGAATTAAATTCTTTCAAGGATTAACTTAAAACTACAGTTAGGGATATCCAATTGCGGAAGCACTTTGTAATAATGTGATTATATGATTGGTTTGGTATAAATCTTCAAGGAGTTCACTAGAAAGACATTCTATTTGTTGGTTCAACGCTTGGCGTTTCCATATTGCATTAGTTTGCCTCCTCTTTGACTGTAAGCTCTGTTGTTATTTCCTCTCTTACTCATTTCGATAAACCTTTTTTCGGGAATAAATATAACTGTTGATAAAATTTTGTGCTTGTTAACCTCTTTATTGACTCCATCTTAACTTGTTACTTGTAGGATTTTGACTTACTTCATCTTATTAGTAGAGTGTAGCTTTCGTTGTGATAATTATGTAATTGTAACGTCGGGGCTGTTTCTCATTTTGTATAGTTTCAGACTAATTTGGGTCTAAATTTTGGTCCATTATTTAAATGATTCACTGTTTCCGCAAAATTTGATTTCTCTTAAATATGAAAATGAATCTTTCACTTTCAATTTAGCATGTTTTTGGAAAGTTTAGAAATGGGGTTTCATGTTCTTTTAGTTTTAACGTTGATCTGAAGCTAGGACTCATTATTGGAGACATCTAATAGCTAACTATGCACTTTTCGACACCTAATTTTGTATTTAACTTGGTCTTCGATTTGGATTGATAGCGTTCTAGTATGCGCAATAAGAGCTCTTTCGTTCCATTGATGAGGACTAGTACTTTTTTAATACTCTTCTTAAACTTTTTTGGGAAGAGTCTTGATTTTAAAATTTCATTCCTTCTAAATGTTTTGGATATCGATTTTAAAAACCATTTTTGTCCTTGTAACTTTTGTGTTTCTACTTTAAAGTTTCGAGGATGAAAAATTTTTGAAGATGGGGTGATTGTAACACCCGTGATTTTATCTTGAGGGTATTTTATTAAAATCACTAAATTAATAATACACAATTTTACTTAATTTATTATTTATTTGTTTTAAACTTTCAAAATAGTGCTTTAGTTTTCTAAATTGAATTCGTTTTTATTTTAGCCCGGAGACCCCGTAAAAGTCGTGGCATAGGCCTTTTGAGTGCAACTGGGTCCCAAATTATTGGTCTTGATAATTGGGTCTAAGCAAACCTCTGGAACTTACTTAAGACAACCAAATCACCGTCTATTAGGGTTTCACTACCAATTTTGTGACAACCCTCGCGAATGCGTAAATATAAAACAAACAAACATGTGAATTATATAGCGGAAATATGAAGTTTTAAAAACTTTTATACATGCAAGGAAAGAATACGAGGAGTGTCAAATTATTACAAACTAAGTACAAAATACGACAAAGAGACGGAGTCTCTCTAAATGTTAACAAAGAACAAGTGTTTAGCAAACTAGCTAATTAACGACTAGAGGTTAATCTTCCAGGGACAACGCCCGCTAGCTCACACCCGAACCCAAAATAGCATAAGCAAAAAGCCATCCATGCAAGCAACCTGTTCATCAATGAAAAACATGAACGCCACAATCAGTGGGGAGTAACTCCAAGTTCTCCCAGCCATATCACATTAAACGTACATATAAGGAAATACAACAGTAAAATCATGCATATATAGATATACATGTGAGTTACGATAAGAATAGATAGTCAATCCAATATATAATGATAAGAACATAAGAGTTACAAGTCCGTATCCATCATGTGATACAAGGACTCGGGAAAGACACTCTTAGGCAACCGAATACGCTCACTAGGGCTTGCATCTCACCGTTAGCGGTATAAGTTTGATAAGATTTAGACTCGACAAACAAACCATGCCAAGTCATACAATTACCATGAATAAATCCATCATGTTATCATCCATTCAAAAAACCCAATACATAGACGGTGCCCAATCATGCAATGACCATGAATAATATCATGAAATCACGCATTCAAGAACGACAACACAAGACGACATCTCTCACGGTAAAGAAACGCACTAGCACCGTGTACATGGCAAGTATGATTAAAAGGCATCCACGGGATAAAGCATTTTCCTGAACGCATACACGATGCTACATTTCGTATATGTAGACTAATTTCCTCCTGGTAGCACGACGATATAAATATCCGGTCCTAGTCTAAATCTGGCCAGACTCTCGGAATAAACGTGTTCTGATTCGACATGCGATACACGTTTCGCATCCAAAACGCGGTCAATCACATGACGCCGAGTACCCCAAATTCGGTAGATCAATTCACGAAAGAGGCGGAAAAGAGCTCAAGCCTCATAACAAGCGGTACGCTACATGCAAATAACACCACCTCGCAAGTACACAACATTTGACGGCCGGGTCGATCAACGCAAAGCGTTCGCCTCCCAACAACGTCGTCGTATGCCCACTAACACATGCAATTAAGCAGTAGGATACATCCCCGTTCCGACATTACAGCCTTACGAACGTGGAGGTAGCCAAGGGAATGAGAGTACAAAGCACAAGACAAAATAGTGCTCAAACCGTATCATTTGTAAAAACCGACTCAAAGTGGGAACATACCAAAAACCGTCACAAAACATGAGAATAGGGAATCATGTAAGTTTAAATATGATAAACATGAGTCAATACATGATACATAAGCATTAGAACAAGTTTATGAAGCATAATGAATAAAAAACATAGATACCTCTCCAAAACAACGTTGTTTGGAAACCAACGAAAAAAAGGGTCCACTTCAAACGGTCATAACTAGAGTTCTAGACATGCAAATGCAGAAATTCCAAATGGAAGTGATAGCTTATCCTCTTACGGTTCCAACGGGATGTCACAAGCTCAAAACAAGCAAGTAACGAAGGAGATATGATCATTTTACGAAACGGGGTCAGTGCAGGAAAATTACTGTCGGCAGCGAGTGACGCTGCTTGCGTCACCACGACGCAGCCTGCGTCCTATTCGGACAGGTACGAGTCACACAAATCTCCACAATTTCACTAAGGCATAACACAAATATCATCTATCATCACAATTCATCAATTCTCATGTCAATTATCAACTAACAACAACCATCATCAACAACACGATTCCTAAGATTACTAATCATATTTAAAATACGATTTCTAACATGGAAAACACATTAAAACACGTAAATGATATCGAGTAACCCTTCACCGTTACCTTTTTGCGTCTTTAAACGATTTCTAAACCTTCCTAGTCTCCACCTACATACAATTAGATAATAAAAGATGAATATAATTCACCTAGAGAAAGACGGATAATTTAAAAAGCAAGAAAGACGGTAATTTTTTTACCAATACGGATAGAGGAAGATGAGAGGGGAAGAATAAGACGAACTTACGTGAATTTGAAAAAGAAACGAGTGAGATACGATGATTCAAAGATGGATCAAAATGGAGGCAAGGGTTTTGGTGGTTTCTTAAGGAAGAAGAAAGTTTTGTAATGTGTTTGTGTGAGTAATGAATTAGGTTAGGAGAGTATGAGATATTTATGGGAAAAAGTCAACAAAAGTCAAAGTCGCCTTAAGACGTGATTCACATGGAATCTCGCGGAAATTCCAAATACGAACTCGGAAATTCTAAATTCGACTCGGAAAATAAAATTCTAAATTAAAACTTAATTTCGCTGAAAAGTATCCGTAAAATATTTTCACTATAAAAATAGGGTACATTTGCGGGGGTTACAATCACCCCACCTTTTAAAAAGTTTCGTCCTCGAAACTTGAGAGTAGAAAACAAAAGTATCAAAGACAAGAATCGGCTTTAAAAATTAACACGAAAACTTTTATACGGAAAACATTTATGAAATGAGGTTCTTCTCGAAAACGGTTTAAGGAAATTTTACATAAGTGCGAAACTTTATTTACGAATCACAAGAGTGCCCGTCGCGAACGAGAACTCTAGCTATCAAAAATCAAATCAATATCGAATTAGTGAAATCGAAAATCAAAACAAGTGTTAGTAAGTGTAGGACTAGTTATCAGACGTCTCCAATAACAAGTGCAAACATCCAACCAAACGTAAAATCCAAATATAAAAGCGAAAGAAATCTATTTTCTTCAAAAAGAGGGTACACAAATCATCTTTAGACTTCTTTGAAACGTTAAAATTAGAAATATAGTATGGAAATTTGAAAGTTTTATCAAAGATAAAATCAAATAACAAGACGTTACACGTACATAGAGCGACTCGCACAATTCACACACAATTCAGGGTAACAAAATATATACAAAACACGCAAAAACAAAACAAATCGAACTCTTTGGGATAAGAAGATCAAGATAAAGTCAGCAGGAAGATCTACAAGAATTCGACATTACTAACTCTACTAATAAACCAAATCCTCAAGAGAATGCAATTTACCCAATTTGCAACTCATCATTTTCAATCATCAGAAATCCTACAAAAATATTCCATAATCACGAAACTTCGAGTAACAAATCCCAATTATTCGAATCCAATTAGAATCTACTAAGGTCCATCGGCACGGTAGACTCCACAACTAACAATCCACATGAAAGATTTATTACGCACTCTAATCTTCTTAGTTTCATCAAAACTCTTACTAGAAACCACCAACAAAATATTTATCTCTAGGGAAACATGATCGCTAACAACCACAAAGTAAAGGGCTTACCATGCAATCCTTTAATCCAATTTACTTCAAACTCATTATCCTAAATTTACGATGAACTTTCTCATCTTCGAAACTCAAAACACAATCAAAGCAACAAAACATAATCATCTAGGATCCAACTAGACTCATCCAAAGTCTCACGACAAGGGAAAATTCACAATCCATTATCGGTTATATAATAATTCTTTAATACGCCCTAACATCCTTAATTCGATCATTACTACGCTCGAAGCCTCAAATATAAAATAGTCACATTAGCAAACTACGGAGGTTACTAATCCTCAAGATGAATGGGTTCACCATTCTATCTCTATATTCCGAAACAACTGAGCACTCACTATCCAAAGCTTGCAACGAACATTTCTTAAGCTCCAGTATGATTCCTTAAGAATAACAGAGAATTACTAATTCCAAACCACAAATGGCCAATTACTTGGCAATCAAACAACCATTCAAACCATCTAGATCATCTAAAACTCAAAATGAATAAATTTTCATTTATGACAAAACTCCTCAAACTTTGGGTACCGACTCAATTACCCTAAAGCAAAGTCTCTTTTAAAATCCACCAATTAGAGACATCTAATTCCCAAATGATATCCCAAGCAACCGATATAATACTCAACAACAACGAATATCATCTCGCTCAACTTGATTCCCAAAATAGCACTACACTAGCAAGCTCAATAAATGAAGCCACCAAGGGAGTACAATACCACCAACAGATTCATCCTAAGGTTTAAATCCCAATCCTATTCATGCTCAAAATCAACACGAAGCTAGCTAACAACCTAATCATCTCATCAGAAGAAAGACAATGACACCATGACATTGGAAACGATAGGAGATTTCGGGGGAAACACGAACGCGATAAGATCGGAAGAAAATTAGAGGAACGCTAGAGGCAGGGAGCCAAAAGCTAGATATTGGATAGCTATAGCTATGAAGATAGCCAAGCAAAGGAAAAGATAAGAGAAAACAATTTCCTAGGAATCGGGTTTAGTAGGAACTTGCATGAAAGGAAATGGAAGGGATAATGGCACGAGAAAAAGGTTTAAGGTTTAATCCATAAAATTCCCCTTTCAAACTCAGGGCGATAGCGAAGCAAATCATCTCAATAACAAAGGTCTCTTACAAGGGACCCTCCTACCACAAATCATCGGAGTAAGGTACACCTAGATTTAACAAATCGATTGCAACCCAATTCATCCATCCTTTCATATCACCCGGAATCCCAAATGCGGAATTGCAACTCAAGTATAATAACATTCCTTTAGCTCAAATATTCAACACAACCTCAAAGGTTTCTTTAACTGAAGGACTAACAAATACTCTCTTATACTCGGTCATTTTCGAGTCTATAGCCCACGAGTTCATTATTATCAAAGTACAACCTCAATTCAAACATCATCATTAACGTCCCAAAGTATTTCCATCATAACTCACATCATAATCCTCAAGTAATATGGTTCAACTTACAACGAAACCTTACTACTCCAAACGAGTCTCCGATACCATAAGATAAGATCATATCTTTAAATCCAAGAACTATATCCAAATGCTTTTCCACCAAGCCTATACTCACAAACACACAATAGGAAACCACAAGACGTCACTTAATCTCAAAAGTATTTCGCACCTCAAGATATCATTCAAAGCTTCTTATTTACTCCAATTAGACCTATCAATAGCATGGTCTTCAAAACAATACTAAACTTCTAAGTCCAAAAGACTAAATTACTAATTGAGTTAAGAAGTCATAGCCAACTCATTCAACCTTACACCATCGAATATCATGAACTATTTACACACAAGTCATGACAAGCATCAAGCATTAAAGTCATCAAACTTATCTTCCTACCTTTCCTTAGAGTTACAACGAATCATCAATATAGGGGGAATTTAGATCTACACCATTTACCTCAAATCCCAAATTCATTCTAACCAACACTAACATTCCACCAAGTCTAAAATTTTTCCGACCAAGTACAATATGCCACTAACAAAAGGGTATGGTGCCACAAAAATGTTACAAGAGGAAGGTAAGGATACCAATGGTAAGATGGAGGAACTATCAAAAGTAATTTCCAAGAGGCAAACAAGATGGAAGAGAAAGAAGCACCTAGATAAAAGGAAGAGAGCATAATACAATAAGGACGAGAGAATTCATAGATGAGGAAGAAAGACACTTCAATTAGGCTAGTCAATCTTCAAATCTTCGGTAGAGGATACTTCTTCTAGGTAACACAATGATCCACCTTAAGACGGTAGATACAAACAAACATAACATCACTCAACACAATCAACAAACAAGTTAGAACCTAACAAACATCAAGTACACCAAAGACTACCACCTTAGGTCCTTAAGTCTACCCATCTCTCATTTATTATTTCAAGGTCAAGTAATTTATGTTAAGGGTTCACGTGTGTGCGTCGGGAGCGATAAAGCTCTGATACCAACTGTGACAACCCTCGCGAATGCGGAAATATAAAACATACAAGCATGATGAAATTACCCCGTCTAGTCGGATTTACCCCATCTATCATAGTTGGTCAAGATGAAATTACCCCGTCTAGTCGGAAATACGGTATTTTAAAACTTTTATACATGCAAGATAGATAAAACGAGGAGTGTCAAAATATTGCAAACTAAGTACGGAATATAACAAAGAGACGGAGTCTCTCAAAATGTTAACAAAGAACAAGTGTTTAGCAAACTAGCTAATTAACGACTAGAGGTTAATCTTCCAGGGACAACGCCCGCTAGCTCACACCCGAACCCCAAAATAGCATAAGCAAAAAGCCATCCATGCAAGCAACCTGTTCATTCATGAAAAACATGAACGCCACAATCATTGGGGAGTAACTCCGGGTTCTCCCAGCCATATCACATTAAACGTACATATAAGGAAATACAAAAGTAAAATCATGCATATATAGATATACATGTGAGAAACGATAAGGAGAAATAGGCAATACGATAAATAATGATAAGATCATGTGGAAATCAAATCCGTAACCATCATGTTATTCAAAGACTCGGGAAAGACACTCTTAGGCAACCGAATACGCTCACTAGGGCTTGCATCTCACCGTTAGCGGTATAAGTTTGATAAGATTGAGACTCGACAAACAACCATGCCAAGTCATGCACTGACCATGAATAAATCCATCTTGTTATCATCCATTCAAACAACCCAATACATAGACGGTGCCCAATCATGCAATGACCATGAATAATATCATGAAATCACGCATTCAAGAACGACGACACAAGACGACAACTCTCACGGTAAATGAAACGCACTAGCACCGTGTACATGGCAAGTATGATTAAAAGGCATCCACGGGATAAAGCATTTCCCTGAACTCATACACGATGCTACATTTCGTATATGTAGACTACTTTCCTCCTGGTAGCACGACGATAATAATACGGTCCTAGTCTAAACCTGGCCAGATTCTCGGAATAAACGTTTTCCGATTCGACGTGCGATGACATTTCGCATCCAAGACTCAGTCTTACAATATATATGCCGAGTACCCCAAATTCGGTAGATCAATTCACGAAAGATGCGGAAAAGAGCACAAGCCTCATAACAAGCGGTACGCTACATGCAAATAACACCACCTCGCAAGTACACAACATTTGACGGCCGGGTCGATCAACGCATAGCGTTCAACTTCCAACAACGTCGTCGTATGCCCACTAACACATGCATTAAGCAGTAGGATACCTCTCCCGTTCCGACATTCCAGCTTACGAACGGGAAGGTAGCCAAGGAAATGAGAGTACAAAGCACCAGACAAAATAGTGCTCAAACCGTAACATTTGTAAAAACCGACTCAAAGTGGGGACATATCGAAAACCGTCACGAAACATGTGATACAAGCGAATAAGATATCATATATCCAAAACATGAATATTATAAGACTCTACGTAAAATTATACGATAAACGGATCATGCGAACTATTATAAATTACGAGTTTTAGAAGTTAAAGGAAAAGATCACAGCCGTGTTCCAGGCCGGGCAAGGGACCGGTGGCCGGTGGGCCGGCTCAGAACACAGGGCAAAAACCAAAAACAGAGAAATGAGGTTTGGGCCGGTCGGTGGACCGGCGGCCGGTCGACCGGCACATAGCCTCTCTTCATACAAAATCCAAAATTCCAAAGGTGTTACTGATGTGTTCCCAGCCGGTTGGCAGACCGGCGGTTGGTCGACCGACAGGGAACACCAGTTCACCCGAGAGCCCCTTTCACTTAACCAATTCATTTCAATTCTCATATATACTTCAAATAATCATCAACAATCATTATATATCATCAACATTCATCATATAACATCATTCATTAATCATAGCATGATTTCTAATCTTCCTAATCGTATTCTAAATACGATTTCTAGCATATAAACATGTAAAACACGTAAATGATACCGAGTAACCCTTCACCGTTACCTTTAAGCGTCTCTACTAATCGTCAAGCTCCTCTTCAATAAGGTAATAGTCTTTGTCGGGATCTTGGAGGTCACCACCTACAAATAGATCGTAAAAAGATGAATAAAGTTCATCTTGAGAAAGACGGAAAGCTTGAAAAGCGAGAAAGACGATACTTTTAATATCAAAACGGATAGAGGAAGGTTAGGGAAGAAGAATAAGACGAACTGACGTAAATTCTATCAAAGAACGAAGAAGCTACGCGAATTCTAAGATCGATATCAAAGAGGGAAATTCTTGAGATTTCTTAAGGAGGAAGTAATTTGGTTTGTGTTTGGTTGAATGAAAATTAGGTTAAGGGAGGGAGTTGTGTGAGTTATGAAGGAAAAAGTCAAAGACGGTTTCCAAAGTCAAGAAAGTCAAACTCGACTCAAAAGTCAAGAAAAGTCAAACTTGAGTTAAGACGGGATTTTCATGAAATCTCGCGGAAATTCCAAAAACGAACTCGGAAATTCTAAATTCGACTCGAAACATAAAAAGCTAATTAAAAACTTAAATTTGCTGAAAAGATTTCGTAAAATATTTCTACTAGAAAAATAGGGTACATTTCCGGGTGTTACACCAGCAACCCAACCGGGATCTTTCCTTCTTGTGGTAGTAATCATTCTGCAGATGATACCTACTACACAGATGCTTCTGGATCCGCACCCGAGCCACCTCCTTCTGAGAGGAGAGGTCGTGGCTGGTGGCCTTTGTGATTTGATGATGAGCTCCCCTTGTTTATAACTAGCTTGGGGGAGGCTAGCCATTTTGTAAGAATTTTCTTTCTTTCCGTTCTTTCTTTTGCATTTTTCGTTTTATTTTAGCCCTTTTCCCATTAGAATTTCATATCGTTTTTCTGTTCCATGTGCTATCAACCGTTTTTCGGTTTGTTTCTGTTATACTCTTGGGGGAGGATTTGCATTTAGGATCTGCATTTAGGATTGCATTTAGATTTTTAGTTTTCTTTTTAGTTTCTTTTCTTTTAATTTTCTTAGTTTCTTATTGGTTTTTATAAATAAAAAAAAATCGAAAAAATCAAAATACAAAAAGAAAAGATCATTTCCATCTTAAATTTCTCATTTGATAGTTTTTTATAAGCTGATGTTTCGTTTTATTCTGAGGAATTATGCATTCATGGGGATGTCTTGTACACAGTAGGTAGGAAATTGCATTTGGACTTAATTAAGCTTGATCTTGACTTTGGCAAGCTACTCATATTGTAAGGTAGAGCCTCCAAAGGTCGGTACATCTGAACCCGATCCCAGTTTAGGAGTGAGTAGCTTCTCCTTATAGTCTGTGTCACATCAAAACGCATAAGTATGGTCTTTATTCCATTTTCTATAAGTATTACTGTCATGATCTACATTTTGAAGCCATTCAATCTCTTGTTCACCTTTCGCAAAAACACCCTTCTTTCTCTAGCTACTTTATAATTTTGCCTACCCTTGTTGAGCTAGTAACCAACTATTTGTGTAGGGGTGTTCTGTGCTTTTGCAATGTTCTGATAAAGCCACCATTTGGTGAGATCTTGTCTCGGGATTGCTGATTCCTGGGTTTTGATGTGAAAGAGAAAAAGAAAAAAAAAGAGCTTTGAAAGAACGATGAAAAATGGAAAATGAAATTGAAAGCTCAAAAAGAAAAAAAAAAAAGAAAAAAAAAGAGGAAAAACGCTTCCATGAAATGAAAAGAAAGAAAATTATGGGAAGTCGTAATTTGTTTTGTCATGTTTAATAAGCCAATATGCTGCTTTTGGCTTTGACTTTTGTTGATGGGAATTGGTATGATTTGGATTGTGTATCCACTACACATTTGGTTATTACTAGCTTGACTTTAAGCTCCACATGACCAAATTCATTTGTCCACTTTCTTACCCAAATTTCCCAAGCCTCTTCTTTACTTCACTAGTGCTTCTTACATTATATTTTTATCATGATTAGTTTTACTTAATGATTTTGGATTGTCTACCATACTAGACTGCGGGCACATTCTTATAAGTTGTAGATAGGTGAGTGTCGCTTCAAAATTTGAACCAATATTTCCTATTTTACAAAAATTTGAGTGAAGAGTGTACCGTAAGAGTCCATTGTCAAAAAGATCATGCAAGAGCTGAAAAGGTCCAAAGAATATTTTCTATGCTGCGCCGTTATGTTAATCTCAACCATGATCCGCATTTTCCTTCGCCCTTGTTGCTGCGGGCTTATGATTCATCTACTTGTAAGAGCTTACTTTTTGAGATTTGTACGATAGATTGATCATTGTTAGCTACCCTTGTCCTAGTTATGATTGTTATGTTTGCTTGAGGACAAGCAAGGGTTTAGCTTGGGGGAGTTTGATAAGTGATATTTTGTTCTGATTTATCCCCCGTTTTAGCTCGATTTCTATACGATTTATGCACTTTGTTAAGTGATTAACGAGCTAATATTGCTATTCTAGTTGTTTTTCGTGTTTTGACTCGTTTTATAGGAAATGAAGCGGTTTTGCTATATTTTCCTACTTTATGGAGCAAAGGCACTAGGATACGAGTTTTCAAGGAATTGATGATAGCCAGTTCACGATTTGATTACGATTCCGCTACATCCTTCCTCGAATGAACTCAATTTGGATTTTTGGCTTTGAACTTTAAAAGGAAATATCAACCCAAGTCAAGAGAAGATCAGCCCAAGCCCAATCCCGCATTGCATTGAGAAAGACCAAGGCATTGGATTCCGTGCCTAAGATGAAAAGACGGAAAATCCATCTTACACAAAAACCCGATCGGATTACCCAATACCCGATCGGGTATTTCTGCAAGAGGACGTTACTTGGCTCCTCTTCAAACCGAGCTTAAATGAGTGCATTAATGCTTTAACTAGGGTACGAATTTGGTTGAGGGATCAGCAGCCATGCATCCCTATAAAAGCCAATGATCATCACACGCAAATGATATACTTTATCCAATCAACTTTACAATAATCCAATAATCTATTATCATCTCATATCTTTAGCATACTTTTACATACAATTTAGAGCATAATAATTTAGTAGTTTATTTCTTCCTTTCAAGTTTTAGATTATAGTTTTCTTAGTATTTCTCTAAGTATTTTCATAGCTTTTGTTGTTGGGTTGGACAATTGTTCTTTACTTTATTTTCTTGCATAATCGTATTCCAATTACGGTAATTCTCCATCCTTGATTTACTTATGCAATTTTGACCATCATGAATTATAATCTCACTAGTATTATTCTTATAATATTGTTGTTGTTAGGAAATCAATCTAAAATTAATCTAGTTAAAACCAAAGTATTGTTTAGCATGTCACATTACAATTTACCTAATCATATAATCCTAAAAATTGTCATTAGAATCATTGTTAACATAGTCACCATAATCACCTTAGTATTTATATTTCATAGTCTAATTTCATACATGTTTTTCTTATTAATTTACTTAATCACATGATCATATAAATTAGATTAATTCTAATATTGTAAAATTATGATTGTGTAAATAAAATAAATAGAGTTGTAATATTTGAAATGATTCACGAGTTAAATGAATTAAAAGAGGAATAGATACCATTTGAACCATCTAGTTGTTTCTTCCTTTGGTCGTGACAAATTCTATAACTATGTTTAGTGGCCATAAACAATTGTTTGTATTAGTCAATTTCTATCTTTATAACGAGAGTTGGGATGGGAATTAGCACTGCGAATAGGGGTTTAGTGACTTAACCATGCTGAAAGGACTTTAGGACCCACTAAAAGGTCGGTACAAATCCGAAAGGAATATACCGCTACAAGGCCTAGACAATCATAGTAATTCTAATGTTGGTGTCAATGAAACTTTTAATTATTTTTACATGTATTTCTCTTTCACTATATCAACTTGATTAGTTAGTTTATCTTACCGTATTAGATAGTTTATTTTGTTATTATCTAGCTAGTTTACTTTATCGTCTTTCTATTCTCGTTCTTAGATAGTTTACTTTATTATTATTGTCTAGTTTATTAGTTTAGTTAGTTAGGCTTTCAATATTGTCATTTAAATATCGTTTGTAGTTAGAATTTAGTTGTTGTTATTCGGATCAGAGGGTTTCCCCGATCGGATTTGTGACAACCCGATCGGGTAAGTGTTCTGTTCTGAGTTTTTCATTTGCAATTTACATATTTGTTATTTACATATCGTCATTTATATACTTGGCATTTTTTTTTTATGTTAATAGTTTAGACAACTACCTAAAGTGACTCGAACCTAAATGAAAATCAATCCATAGCAATTCATAGTTAACACGTACACCCTGAGGATCGACACCCTACTTCCCTAATTACATTCCTTATGTTGTTAGCCTAAGTGCGGGTAATTATTTTTGTATCGGGACCGCGACAAACCCCGATCAGAGATTTGAAGAAAAAGGAAAAGATTTGAAAACTAAAAGACAGATTAAGAGCGATGTTACGACTAATAGTTAGTTAATTACGTAATTAAAGCTATGTCAAAGCGAGAACGGATGTTCAGGGACAGATTTCAACCCAGAACAGGCGTAGAAACAGCTGCGTACTCTGGAAGATGCGCAAGGCTCATTGCGTCTCTTCTTAACCTGAATTCTGACTGTGAAGTCAAAATCGCGAGTAGTTAACATTCTTTTGTCTATTTACGATTGATTATTGAACTATAACTCGAGTAGAAGTGGTTTAACATATTAATTGTACTATAATTTATATCAATAACAAATTCCAGAGACTTGATATGAACAAATCGAATCTCTAAGACCCATTTTTTATTTAAAGATGAAAACCCGCTAATATCAAATTATTAGGAATTTAGGTCAAGAACGAAATATTTTATATGAAAGATTATGTCTAAACACGGTTTAGGTACGGAGAAAAGAAAATAAGAAAAAGAAAAAAGAATAAAAAGAACGAAATCGCAGGAACAAGAGGAAGAAGAAGAGCAGGATCAGGGCAGCCTCTGGAAGAGGCGTAGCATGCGCTGTGATCGTTCTAGAAGGTGCAGCTGCTACTGCGTTTCTTCTCGATGTCTGATGTCTGCTAAAAAAGGTTTTGTTTTGAAATCGGTTTTGAATTTACTTCTAACGTGAATCTTTTATTAATCGAGCAAAAAATAAATAATGCTCGACTCCAATGTACGTGAATTTACTTCTGACGTGAACCTTCAGACTTACATGTTTGACGAAACGATATTATTTAAGTTAATATTTAGTTATTGCTCGACTCGAATGTACGTAAAAAGTGCCTTCGTTAGAGGATTTAAGTTGATTGATTGAATTAGTTGATTGTGTAGTGGTTAAATTGGTCGGTCATGCAATGTGACGGGTAATCAGAAGGATATGAGCTTACGTGGTCGATTAATCAAGCACGTAGGTGCGAAAGCTTAGAGCAAAGTCTAGAATGCAAAGAAAGAAGAAAATGGAGGAACACTCGCGTGCCAAAAAATGTGAGATCGGAGTTCTCCTTTTATACTAGAAAATATGAAGAGTTTTGGAATAACTCAAACTTATTACGAAAATATTTTGGAAATGGAGAAAATAGGCCGGAGAAAGGGCGCAACAGGAGCTGCGATCCGCAACAGGGACGCAACACCTGCTGCATTATTTCACAGAGGTTTCTTTCTGCGGAAGAAAGATTTCCACCTTTCTATTATGAAATTGCCGTAGATCTATACTTTCTTTTAAAAATATACGAGATATATTTTACCAAAAAAGATTGAATTTGAAGATTTAATAAATATTCAAAATATTCTAGAGTGTTCCGACTCGACATTTAAAACGGTTTCTAGAAAATTATGCGGTTTTAGACCCGGACTCCAAATGAACTCTAATAACTGTAAAACGACTGTACCGGTGCATAGCTGACGACCAAGGGGTAGACACAAGTGTTTGAGGTATTACTTGACGATAAACTTACGAACTGTCATAAATCGTTTCGCGTACCAAACTTTGCGGCTCAATCATCACTGGGTGGTTGGCGGAAGGTGTAGAACTGAGGTATCTACATAGGCCCAATCAGCACTTTGACCGAGGCTCGGACAAGGTGAAACTCAAAGTATAGCCACCAGGTCAATCCAAGATTACAACGTGACGTCTAAGGCGACGCAAGGCGGCTCAAAGGGTCTGAGCAAAGGACCTATTGTCGAGAACATTTTAAAGTCTGTCGACCATCGGGGAGGGTCGTTAAAAGTCCATTAGACTACATATAAAAGCTTACCAGCCATAAGAAGGAGTTATACATGCGACATTTTCTTATTTGGAATGAGGTGTGCTGTGAGGCTCGCCAGCCGTTGAAGAGGGGTGCGTTATGAGGCTCGCCAGCCGTTTGAAGATATCATATGTGAGAATCTGCCTGTCACTGTCCTCAGGCAAACTCTCGTCGGGGAAACATATATATTGAAAGAAATCTGCAAAGTACTGCTGCACTGGATATACGGAACACTCTGTCAGGATCGAATCATTCCGGGGGATTTGCTCGGTTGTGGCGAGCAATATCTTGATGATAAAAGACGAGCCCACATATTGTATGTCCAGAAGGAGGTCCCTGCTAAGATGACAACATCACGTGACGGTTTTGACCCCTGTCAAATCCCGGGTCTTGGAAAAGCACCAAACACGTGAAATAAGATGTCGTAGAAGAGGCGCACAAGATTTTGGACCACAAATAACCAAATTATAACGAACTTTCAAATTAAAGAGAAAGCATACTGGGGAATAAGCACAGCATGAGCTGCGATATTTGGAAGAGATGCAGCAAGTGCTGCGCCATTTCCAGGGCTTGTCCCTGCCTGAGTAAAAGCGCGACAGACGGAAGTTTTCTTTTACAATTCTAAACATAAAACAATCAAAACCATCTCAAATTTCAACCAAAAACTCGTCAAAACTAGATCAAATCAAGCCATGAAACATGACTAATCGAGGTATGTATCTTATCTTTGGTTTAAACACTTGCTTTTGATTGAATTAGAGTTGGAAATTAGGGTTTCCTCCCCTTGAATATTTTGGAAATTTGGGGGTTTGCCTCCATTTGAGTTGTATGATAGAAATTGATACTTGAAATGAATAATTGGCATTGTTAGGAACATAACCATGTATTTTTTTTGAGTTTTCATCAAGTTTTGAACAAATGAGACAGTTTCATAGTTAATTCGAAAACCGCTTCGAAAACACCTTTAGGATTGTCCGTTTTTGATGAAATTTGATGTTTTGGATGTTGGAGTAAGTGTCCTCAACAATAGTGCGATCACTTAATTAAATCTCATTAACCAGAATACAAAAGGGATGATTAACATTATAGTCAACTAATCCACATTAATCGGTAACGATTGGCGTACTAGAGTTTGACGTTACGGTCGTATGATGGTGGTGATCAGTTGATCCCTTGAGGTCATACCGAAAGGACGATTCCCTAATCATGAAAGTTAATTAATTGTAAAGTGATACAGATTAATTAATCCCTTGATTTGAACGAGTTTAAATTGTATGTGAGAATCATATCTTATTGTTGATAAGTGATATTTTGTACTGATTTATCCCCCGTTTTAGCTCGATTTCTACATGATTTATCCACTTTGTTAAGTGATTAATGAGCTAATATTGCTATTCTAGTTGTTTTGCGTGTTTTGACTCGTTTTATAGGAAATGAAGCAGTTTTGCTATATTTTCTTACTTTATGGAGCAAAGGCACTAGAATACGCGTTTTCAAGGAACCGATGATAGCCATTTCACAATTTGACTACGATTCCGCTACATCCTTCCTCGAATGGACTCATCTTGGACTTTGGCTTTGTTTCTTAAAGGAGAGCATCAACCCAAGTCAAAGGAGGACTAGCCCAATCCCAATTACGTATTACATTGACCAAGACCAAGGCATAGGATTCCGTGCCCAAAGATGAAATTGGAAGAGACGGAAAAATTCATCTGGGACACATAACCGATCGGATTTCCACATACCCGATCGGGTATGTTTGCTGCTCAGGCGTTTCTTGGCACTTCCTCTACCAAGCTTAAATGAGTGCTTAAAGGCTTTGTCTAGGGTATGAATTTGGACGAAATGCAGCAGCCATGCAGCCCTATAAAAGCCAAGGGAGCACAACACAAATAGCATACCTTTTCATACATACTTATATACTTTCTTACACACAACTTAGAATACAATTTACAACTCACAACCTAGCATTACGTCTTTCTTTTATACAAGTTTTAGTTCATAGTTTCTAAATTATCTTAGATTATTTTTACAGCAACTTCTTAGTACTTCTCTAGTCTTTCAATAAGTGTTTGTCATTACATCTGGTTGGATATTTGTTCTTTACTTCTATTCTTATATAATTTGCATTCCACACTCGGTAATTCTCTATCCTTTACTTATGCAATCTTCATCATGAATTTTAATCTAATTAGTATTGTTCTCATATTATTGTTGTTAGGAAACTCATCTAAAAGTAATCTAGACAAGACCAAAATATTGTTTAACTTGTCATATTGTATTTTGCCTAATCATATAATCATGAAATTCATCATTAGAATCATTATTAATATAATCACCATAAACATTGTAGTACTTCTTTTTCATAGTTTAATTTCTTACATCTTTTTCCTATTAATTTACTTAATCACATAAATTAGATATAACATTGTAAGATTACCATTGTGTAAATACAATAAAAAAAGTTGTAATATTGAAATGATTTACTAGTTAAAATGAATTAAAAGAAGAGTCGATACCAATAGAACCACCTAGTTTGTTTCTTCCTTTGGTTGTGTCAAATTCTATAACTTTGTTTAGTGGCCATGAACAATTGTTTGTATTAGTCAATTTCCGTCTTTGTAACGAGAGTTGGGATGGGAATTAGGACTACCAATAGGGGTTTAGTGACCTAACCATGCTGAGAGGACGTTAGGACCCATTGAAAAGTCGGTACGAATCCGAGAGGAATATACCGCTACAAGGCTTAGACAATCATAGGAATTCAAATGTTGGTATCAATAAAGCTTTTAAATCATTTTACATGAATTTCTCTTTCACTATATCAATTTGATTAGATAGTTTATTTTACCGTTTTAGATAGTTTATTTTATTGTTGTTTAGTTAGTTTACTTCATCGTCATTTTATTATTGTTCTTAGATAGTTTAGTTTATTGTTATTTAGTTTATTAGTTTAGTTAGGTAGCCTTTCAATACTTGTCATTTTAATTATCGTCAATTAGATTAGATTTATTTTATTGCAATTTACATACTTGTCATTTAAATATCGTCATTTACATACTTGTCATTTAAATATCGTCATTTACATACTTGTCATTTAAATATCGTCATTTACATACTTGTCATTTTATTCCATGTTAATAGTTTAGACAACCACCTCAAATGAATCGGACTTAAATGAAAATCACTCCATAGCAATTCATAGTTAACACGTACTCCCTGAGGATCGACACCCTACTTCCCTAATACATTCCTTATGTTGTTAGCCTAAGTGTGGGTAATTATTTTTGTATCGGGCTCGCGACAAGCACGGTCAAATTTTGGCGCCGTTGCCGGGGAGCACGGTTTTGTTTATCTATGTATTGCTGATTTTTGTTTAAAATTCTACCAATTTTAGGTGCAACCGTACCTTTAATCGTCACTAACTTTCCTTTTTGTGTTTTTCTTGTACGTTGACAAAAATGGTGCTAAAAAAGGAAGATCCAAGGTACCGGGTTTTTGAACTTGCTAGTGGGATCCTAAGGGTCCATATGACTTTGATTGCTCTCATTGAGGGTAACCAATTTAGTGGTAAGCCAAATGAAAACCCATCACACCATATCCAAACCTTTTGTGAATTGTGTCAAACCCTTATGAGAGAGGGAATCACCCAAAACCAAATTAGAGAAACTCTCTTTTCTTTATCACTAAAGGGAGAAGCTAATGGTGGTTCACCCGTCGTTTAAAGGATGCCACAAAACCAATGGATTGGGAAGAGATCATCATCGCTTTTCACCGTAGGTTTAAACCTCGAACCACTGTGTCAAATCTATCAATTAATTCACAAAAAGAAAGTCGGGAAGGTTCACAAATTAATGGGGGAGAGCAAAAGAAAAGCCGAGTGGAAACTTCAAATGATGTTGACACTACCATTTCCTTAGCCTGTCCCGTTCAACCAAACGAAACCACCCCAAAATGCACTTTATATCGTCCAAAAGCTTTAAAACCATTTACCTCACTAACAACACCTTGTGAACTTTGTGGTGGGATAGGGCATGTACCTCAACGATGTGGGAATAGACTCACACCATTAAACCCCTTTCACCCACAATTTTGCCAAACTCAACCCACTAATACACCTCCTACTATGCCACACTCATCCTTTCAAAATGATCATGTGATAGCAAAAGTAGATGTTAAGTTAAGGGAAGTAATCCAAGCCCAGCATAATATGTACTCATACTTCTTTTCTAGCTTAAAATCACTCAAATCAACCATTTTGTCTCTCCAAAAGAGAGTAGAAGAGTTGACCCCATCGAGTTCTAGCCAAACCACCCAAGAGAGTGAAGAACCGTTGATTGTCACAATTGACATGATTAGTGACAAACCTTGTGATCATCCTCTTGGGAATGGAAAGAGTAAGGAGCCCATTTTTAGGTTACCCCATGAACTTTGCAACAATCCTACACTAGCCAAAACGACCCAAGTCCCTACACATGAGGAGACATCCCGTCTCGAAACTTGATAATGACATTGATAAAAGCTCAAGGGAAATTAGAAGAAAGAGTTGTTGAAACGACAAGGGCAAATGATCTCAAGGTTGGAAGCAAGGATTGGCAAAACATCTAGAGAAAAAGAAGCAACCAAAGACTCTCACAAGGAACCTACCCTTGAAGAAGGGAAGGTTATCATTCCTTCCAAACTTAAAGATCCAGGTTGTTTTAACATTTCTTTCACAATGAATCTTTGTAAGTTCAGAAATGCATTGTGTGATTTAGGAGCCGCTATTAGCGTCATGCCTTTTTCCTTCTATCATGACCATTGCCCAATACAAATGAAGATTACTAATACTAGCCTTCAACTAGCCGATGGATCTATGCATACTCCAGCAGGAATTGTCGAAGATGTCCTCATTCGGATTGGATACTTCCTTATTCCCGTTGATTTTTATGTCATATTTTCAAAGAAAGAAAGAGACGACTATATTATATTAGGAAGACCCTTCCTAAATACAGTTGGGGCTTGTATAGATGTGCAAGGAGAGAATATCACCTTTGAAATGGATGGATCAAGTGCCACCTTTGATAAAAAAGGGAATGTATTGAGTGTAGGGGATGGTGACCTCGAAGCATTCACAGCTTCGGAAATTTTTAAATGAGATTGCCATGGATGTTGGTAAGGGTAAATGAAAACAAATTCAAGGACGAATCAAGCTACAAGGAGCTAAATCCCTTCACAAGGCTTAAGGAGGGATTCAAAGTCTAGCATGACTTAAAAATGCGCTTGTCGGGAGGCAACCCGTCTTTCTCTTTATTTTCTCTTTTATGCATTCTTTATTCCACTTATTAGACAATGATTAGGACTATTTTATTTGGACTATCTTTTTGAAATTTTGGGTTGTAATAGTTTGGAACAATTATCGTTTTACTTATTATTTACCTTTAGAAATGCATGTTTAGTTGATAGTTTTTCGTACTTGGAATTGGAGGACATATTGAGACGAGAAGGAGCTATCCTTGGCCCATGTTTCCAAGATTATTGAGGTTAGTAAGTATGTTCAAGGACATGGCCAAAAGGTGAGAGCAAGTAGCAAAGAAAAAAGAAACAAAATCTGGACCAGCAGACTTCCCCGATCGGATTGCTGTATACCCGATCAGGTAAGTTGTTTGATTCGAGTTTGGTTGTATTTTCTTTTATAAAGCCAACTTGCTACCCTTTTCTTGCTGCCATATACCCGTGTTCTTCAACTTCAAGCTCAAAATTTCTCAAAAACCTTCATTTCTTAGTCTTTTCTTACAAACTTTGTCACAATAGTTCATCCAAGGCAACATCTAAGCATTATCAAGTAAGTCAATTCTATTTTAGTTACTTCAATCTCTCTATTTTTCAGAAATCCAACATGAACAAACCCTAACCCAAATTTGGGGGTTCTTGATTTTACTTAAAAAACTTGTTTAAATTGGATTTCTAATGCTTCTTACATGATATAGAGTGAATGTTAGTGATTAATTTATTAGCTTAATATGATTTGAATGTTCATTTGCCAATTAGGATACTCATCTTTACTATATGCTAAGAACTTATGCTTAAGTGGTAGTATGATGCTTGAATTCATGCTTCATACTATGAACTTATGATCTTATTGTGTTAATTTAGCATTAGTACCTTTGAGTAGTGGCCAAACTCATGATTCAAGTATATGTTGCTCATCTTAGTGACATATTGTTATGCTTAAAAACATCAATTTGTGCTCAAAGATATCATGATAATGTTTCACTAAGGTAGCTATGCTTGAATTTGTGCTTAAAGCCTAGTATTATAACACTTATGCTATCAATTTGTGTTTATAATGAAGTGTTCTAATACTAGCTTCTTTTAGCAAATGGCACCTACAATAAGGAGATCAAAGAGGGCAAGAACCTCCAATCAAGGAGAAAGTAGTAGAGCCCAAGAAGAAGACATAGAATTGATAGAATCCGATGATCAAACCGGGACTCAAGAAAATCAAGGAGATGCTATGCATGATCCTGACTTTCCGGATGTAGAATTTAGTTCAAACAAGCAATGGCAAAAATGGTGCATTCTTAAGAGCAAAGGTATAAGAGCTACAAAGTTCCTAGATGTTTCTTCTTTAAGACATATGAAGCTTTATGAGCATGTTAAGGTGTTATTTAGGGGTCTAGGAATGAATGCTAGCATGAACTTCAGTTATAAGACTTACCCTCAGTTAACCCTTGAATTCTTGAGCTCTTTTGAGTTGCATAGGTCTAGGAATAGAGGCTCCATCCCCCAAGTCCGGTTCCGATTATTCAATGATGACTATAGTAAGGACTTAGGGACCTTTGCCAGCCAATTCGGTCTCACCTTTAAGGATACTGTTACCTCACCTCCCGAAAGCTTTGATGTTAGCCAGGTTTAGAGCGCAATTTCTACTTACCCTGTCTCTCGTTGGGACCATGTCCCACTCCAACATATCCATCATCCCTCCATTAGAATCTGGCAAAGATTCATGGGATGAACCTTTTTGGGTCGAGCTGAACCTCATTTGGTGAGAAGGGTAGAGTTAGAAATTTTAGGAGGATTCTTGAATGTGAATGGTGAAGAACCATGGTCGATTAGTATTCCGTACTATTTTGCTGTTCAATTAACTAAAGCTACTAATCCTAAGAACACTGCCATTGTCTATGGAGGTCTTATCACTCACCTTGCTATGCGAGTTTGTGGTTTTAACCAAGCCACCACTAACCTCCAGGCATTGACTACACCTCTCACCGAGATGAGAAATGGGTTGGATTATGATATTTTGTTCAGCTTAACTGGTTTTGTGTCTCTCACCCCCATATGATTTGGAGGATAGCTGGCCGTGATTCGGTCAAGTTGATCGCTGAGGTAAACCAGATTCCATTACTAAGGCAGCGTCCTGAACTTCAGGAGGGTGAGGCTATCTTACCCCGTC
This sequence comes from Heliosperma pusillum, assembly GCA_022085475.1. Taxonomy (NCBI): domain Eukaryota; kingdom Viridiplantae; phylum Streptophyta; class Magnoliopsida; order Caryophyllales; family Caryophyllaceae; genus Heliosperma; species Heliosperma pusillum. Next base: position 16,400 of record JAIUZE010073494.1, on the reverse strand, counting down.
CCTCTTACTTCCTTCCTGTTGAGGATATTACCCCCAATGACCCCCCTGTTCAGATTAGATCCCACCGCCCTGAGGTAGGATCATCCTCTCAGTCGACCCATGCTACGGGCGACGTGACTGCCATGTTTGAAGCCTTAACCTTGTCCATTAATAGAATTCAGTCCGACCAGCAGCTTGCTTTGTACCCCATTTATGATCACTTTGCTAGGCAAGATGTGATTAGACCTGAGGGCCCCCACCCGTCTTTCTATAGTTGGCCCGAGGGGGGTTATGGTACTACTTATGATGCAGGTGTGCAGCAGACCGGGCCTGATTACTGTGGTACCGACTATGGCGTTGAGAGTTTTGGAGGGTATAGAGGTGATTTTAGTGATCACCAAATAGAATAGTACCAGTCCTTAGGAGCCAGCAACCCTACCAGGATTATTGCTTCTAGTGGTAGCTATTATTCTGCAGATGATACCTACTATATAGATGCTTCTGGATCCGCATCCGAGCCGCCTCTTCAGAGAGGAGAGGCCGTAGCTGGTGGCCTTTGTGATAAGATGATGAGCTCCCCTTGTTTATACTAGCTTGGGGGAGGCTATACATTTTGTAAGATTTTCTTTCTTTCTTTTATTTTTAGCATTTTTCGTTTTCTTTTTAGCCCATTTTCCCATTAGAATCTCATCTTGTTTCTCTGTTCTATGTGCTACCAACCATTTTTCGGTTTGTTTCTGTTATAATTACTGCATTTAGGATTGCATTTAGATTTTTAGTTTTCTTTTTAGTTTATTTTCTTCTTATTTTCTTAGTTTATTTTTAGTTTTTATTAAAAAAAAATCAAAAAAAATCAAAAAAATCAAAAACACAAAAAAAAAAAAAAGATCATTTCCATCTTACATTTCTCAATTTATAGTTTTTATAAGCTGATGTTTCATTATGCTATGAAGAATTGTGCATTCATGGGGATGTCTTGTACACAGTAGGTAGAAAGTTGCATTTGGACTTAATTAAGCTTGATCTTGACTTTGGCAAGCTACTCATATTGTAAGGTAGAGCCTCCAGTGGTCGGTACATCTGAACCCGATCCCAGTTTAGGAGTGAGTAGTTTCTCGTTATAGTATGTGTCACAACAAAACGCATAAGTATGGTTTTTATTCCGTTTTCTATAAGTATTACTATCATGATCTACATTTTGAAGCCATTCACTCTTGCTCACATTTCGCAAAAACACCCTTCTTCCTAGCTACATTATATTATTGCCTACCCTTGTTGAGCTAGTAAACCGACTATATGTGTAGGGGTGTTCTGTGCTTTTGCGATGTTCTGATAATGCCACCATTTGGTGTGAACTTGCTGTCTCGGGATTGCTGATTCCCGTATTTCTCAAAGAAAAAAGAAAAGAAAAAAAAAGAGCTTTGAAAAAATGAAAAAATGAAAGAAAAAATTGAAAGCTCAAAAGAAAAGAGAAAAGAAAAGAAAAAGAAAAAAAAGAGGAAAAACGCTTCCATGAAAAGAAAAGAAAGAAAAATTATGGGAAGTCGTAACTTGATTTTTCATGTTTAAAAAGCCAATATGCTGCTTTTGGCTTTGACTATTGTTGATGGGAATTGGTATGATTTGGATTGAGTATCCACTACACATTTGGTTATTACTAGCTTGACTTAAGCTCCACATAACCAGAATCGTTTGTCCACTTTCTTACCCAAATTTCCCAAGCCTCTTGTTTCCTTCTCTAATGCTTCTTACATTACATTTTGATCATGATTAGTCGTAGATAGGAGAGTGTCACTTCAAATTTGAACCAATATTTCCTATTTTACAAACAAATTGAGTGAAGAGTGTACCGTGAGAGTCCATTGTCAAAAGATCATGCAAGAGCTGAAAAAGTCCAAAGAATATTTTCTATGCTGCGCCGTTATGTAAATCTCAACCATGTTTCGCGCTTTCCTTCGCCCTTGTTGTTACTGGTTTATGATTCATCTAATTGTTAAGAGCTTATTTTTGAGATTTGTATGATAGATTGATCATTGCTTGCTACCCTTGTCCTGGTTATGAATGTTATGTTTGCTTGAGGACAAGCAAGGGTTTAGCTTGGGGGTTTAGCTTGGGGGAGTTTGATAAGTGATATTTTGTACTGATTTATCCCCCGTTTTAGCTCGATTTCTACATGATTTATGCATTTTGTTAAGTGATTAATGAGCTAATATTGTTATTCGTGTTGTTTTGCGTGTTTTGACTCGTTTTTATAGGAAATGAAGCAGTTTTGCTATATTTTCTTACTTTATGGAGCAAAGGCACTAGAATACGAGTTTTCAAGGAACCGATTATGACAACCCTCGCGAATGCGGAAATATAAAACATACAAGCATGTGAATTATATAGCGGAAATTTGAAGTTTTTAAAACTTTTATACATGCAAGAAGAAGTATACGAGGAGTGTCTAATATTACAAACCAAAGTACGAAATAAACTACAACAAGAGACGAAGTCTCTCCAAATGTTAACAAAGTAAAAGTGTTTAGCAAACAAGCTAAAATCGTCTAGAGGTGTTTCATCCAGGGACTACGCCCGCTAGCTCACACCCGAACCCAAAATATCATAGCAAAAAGCCATCCAAATCAAGCAACCTGTTCATCCATGAAAAACATGAACGCCACAGTCAGTGGGGAGTAACTCCGGGTTCTCCCAGCCATATCACATTAAACGTACATAAAAGGAAATACAAAATAGAAGCATGCATATATGGATATACATGTGAAATACAATAAGGATAGATAGGCAATTCAATATAAAATGATAAGAGCATAAGAGGTACAAGTCCGAATTCATCATGTTATAAAAAGACTTGGGGAAGACACTCTTAGGCAACCAAATACGCTCACTAGGGCTTACATCTCACCGTTAGCGGTATAAGTTTGATAAGATTGAGACTCGACAAACAAACCATGCCAAGTCATGCAATGATCATTCATATAATAATCCAACCAATCATAACGACTCAATGACGACATCTCTCACGGTAAATGAAACGCACTAGCACCGTGTACATGGCAAGTATGATTAAAAGGCATCCACGGGATAAGACATTTCCCTGAACGCATACATGATTCAATTCATTTTGTATATGTGCACTAATTTCCTCCGGTAGGACGACGATAATAATACGGTCCTAGTCTAAATCTGGCCAGAATCCCGGAATCAAATTTTCCAGTTCGACATGCGATAAACATTTCGCATCCAAGACTCGGTCAATCAAATGACGCCGAGTACCCCAAATTCTGTAGAATAATTCACGAAAGAGGCAGAAAAGAGCTCAAGCCTCATAACAAGCGGTACGCTATATGCAAATAACACCACCTCGCAAGTACAAAACATTTGACGGCCGGGTCGATCAACGCAATGCGTTCGCCTCCCAACAACGTCGTCGTATGCCCACTAACACATGCTATTAAGCAGTAGGATACCTCCTTGTTCCGACATTCCAGCCTTACGAACGTGGAGGTAGCCAAGGGAATGAGAGTACAAAGCACATACCAAAATAGTGCTCAAACCGTAACACTTGTAAAAACCGACTCAAAGTGGAACATACCAAAAACCGTCACAAAACATGAAAATAGGGAATTATATAAACTTAACTATTATCAAAATGAATTAATACATGATACATAAGCATTAGAACAAGTTTATGAAGCATAATAAATAAGAAACATAGATACCTCTCCAAAACAACGTTGTTTGGAAACCAACGAAAACAAGGGTCCACTTCAAACAGTCATAACTAGAGTTCTAGATATAAAAATGCATAAATTCCAAATGGAGGTGATAGCTTATCCTCTTACGGTTTCAACGGGATGTCACAAGCTCAAAACAAGTAAGTAACGAAGGAGATATGATCATTTTACGAAAAGGGGTCAGTGCAGGAAAACTGCAGTCGGCCGCGCGTAACGCAGCCTTCGCCACCACGACGCAGCCTGCGTCCTACGATGCAGCCTGCGTCCCACGACGCAGCCAGCGTCCTACACGGGATTCAGGCACAATCAAATCCCAACAAGTTATCAACCAAAAATCCTCATTTATCATCACAAACCATCAATTCTCATATCATCTAACAACTAACAACAACCAACAACAACAACACAAGTCCTAAGCATACTAACCATAATCTAAATACGATTACTAGCCTAGAAAACACATAAAACACGTAAATGATATCGAGTAAGCCTTCACCGTTACCTTTTCGCGACTTTAAACGATTTCTAAATCTTCCTAGTAGTCTCCACCTACAATTAGGTAATAAAAGATGAATATACTTCACCTTGAGAAAGACGAATAAATTGAAAAGCGAGGAAGACGGTAATTTTATTACCAATACGGATAGAGGAAGCTAAGAGGGGAAGAATAAGACGAACTTACGTGAATTTGAGCAAGAAACGAATGAGTTATGACGATTCTAAGACGGATCAAAAATGGAGGCAAGGTTTCTTTGGTTTCTTAGAGAAGAAGGAAAGTTTGAGTTGTGTTGTGTTTGTGTGAGGGAGTTAGGGTTTAGGAGGGAGTATATGAGGGAAAAAGTCAACGAAAGTCAAATACGACTTAAGACGAGATTCACATGGAATCTCGCGGAAATTCTAAATACGAACTCGGAAATTCTAAATTCGACTCGGAAAATTAAATTTACGATTAAAACTAAATTTCACTGAAAAGTATCCGTAAAATATTTTTACTAGAAAAATAGGGTACATTTGCGGGTGTTACACCGATGATAGCCATTTCACGATTTGACTACGATTCCGCTACATCCTTCCTCGAATGGACTCATCTTGGACTTTGGCTTTGTTTCTTAAAGGGGAGCATCAACCAAAGTCAAAGGAGGACTAGCCCAAGCCCAATTACGTATTACATTGACCAAGACCAAGGCATAGGATTCCGTGCCCAAAGATGAAATTGGAAGAGACGAAAAAATCCATCTGGGACACATACCCGATCATATTTCCACATACCCGATTGGGTATGTTTGATGCTGAGGCGTTTCTTGGCCCTTCCTCTACCAAGCTTAAATGAGTGCTTAAAGGCTTTGTCTAGGGTATGAATTTGGACGAAATGCAGCAGCCATCCAACCCTATAAAAGCCAAGGAATCACAACACAAATAGCATACCTTTTCATACATACTTATATACTTTCTTACACACAACTTAGAATACAATTTACAACTCACAACCTAGCATTACATCTTTCTTTTATACAAGTTTTAGTTCATAGTTTCTAGTTTATCTTAGATTATTTTTACAACAACTTCTTAGTACTTCTCTAGTGTTTCAATAAGTGTTTGTCATTACATCGGGTTGGATATTTGTTCTTTACTTTCATTCTTATATAATTTGCATTCCACACTCGGTAATTCTCTATCCTTTACTTATGCAATTTTCATCATGTATTTTAATCTAATTAGTATTGTTCTCATATTATTGTTGTTAGGAAACTCATCTAAAAGTAATCTAGACAAGACAAAAATATTGTTTAACATGTCATATTGTATTTTGCCTAATCATATAATCATGAAATTCATCATTAGAATCATTATTAATATAATCACCATAATCATTGTAGTACTTCTATTTCATAGTTTAATTTCTTACATCTTTTTCCTATTAATTTACTTAATCACATAAATTAGATATAACATTGTAAGATTACCATTGTGTAAATACAATAAATAAAGTTGTAATATTGAAATGATTTACTAGTAAAAATGAATTAAAAGAAGAGTCGATACCAATAGAACCACCTAGTTTGTTTCTTCCTTTGGTTGTGTCAAATTCTAAAACTTTGTTTAGTGGCCATGAACAATTGTTTGTATTAGTCAATTTCCGTCTTTGTAACGAGTGTTGGGATGGGAATTAGGACTACCAATAGGGGTTTAGTGACCTAACCATGCTGAGAGGACGTTAGGACCCATTGAAAAGTCGGTACGAATCCGAGAGGAATATACCGCTACAAGGCTTAGACAATCATAGCAATTCTAATGTTGGTATCAATAAAGCTTTTAAATCGTTTTACATGAATTTCTCTTTCACTATATCAATTTGATTAGATAGTTTATTTTACCGTTTTAGATAGTTTATTTTATTGTTGTTTAGTTAGTTTACTTCATCGTCATTTTATTATTGTTCTTAGATAGTTTAGTTTATTGTTATTTAGTTTATTAGTTTAGTTAGGTAGCCTTTCAATACTTGTCATTTTAATTATCGTCAATTAGATTAGATTTATTTTATTGCAATTTACATACTTGTCATTTAAATATCGTCATTTACATACTTGTCATTTAAATATCGTCATTTACATACTTGTTATTTTATTCCATGTTAATAGTTTAGACAACCACCTCAAATGAATCGGACTTATATGAAAATCACTCCATAGCAATTCATAGTTAACACGTACTCCCTGAGGATCGACACCCTACTTCCCTAATTACATTCCTTATGTTGTTAGCCTAAGTGTGGGTAATTATTTTTGTATCGAGACCGTGACATAGTCGATCAATTGTAATACGATTAAATAAGATACAATTTATTAATTAAATGTTATATTACTAAAATTGATTAATGTTTATGAAACATTTTGAGATAAGATTCATCACTTAATTATAATTGCAAAATGTTGTAGATTCAATTAACTAAATGTGAGATGACCCATTTTACATACATGTAATTTTGAATTATTACTTAAAATTTATTTGTTATAAGATTATATTTAAATTAGTAAAATATACATTTATAAATATAATCACATGTAACATGTCACATATCACATATCACATATGTGACATATGACAAATTACAAAAGATAAAATGGAGTCCATTTTACATAAGGGGGCCGAATTGGGTGATGGGTATTAGTGTGGTGATTAGTTCATGGTTTAATGCTTAAACATCATGATTACACACCTATACCTATATAGCCTACCCTAGTGTTTTGGGTAAGAAAAAAGAAAGCATGCTTGTCCCTCCACCACACCCAAGACCGACGGCCCCCACCCCTTGTGATGAGAATAAGTTCTCATTTTTCCACTTCAGTTCTTATACCTTCTGTAACAACCCGAAAAGTACCCTATTTTTCTAGTGAAAATATTTTACGAATACTTTTCAGTCCGTTTAAGTTTTTAAAGTGGAATTTATTGTTTCCAGTTGAATTTTGAAATTCCGAGTTCGTATTTGGAATTTTTGAGAGATTCCATGAGAATCCCGTTTTTAAGTCAACTTTGACTTTCGTTGACTTTTTCCGACTCGCCTTGTAATTTTGAAGACCGAAATTTTATTAAAAAAATAATATTTTATTTATTTATTTTTATTAGATTTATGGGAATTTAATAAAATTATTTTGAATTTATTCGGAATTATAATAAGGTTTTACGGTTTAACCCGAACGTCATTTAACTATTCCCGAGTCATCTAAAATCCCGAAACAAACCCGAAACCCGACTTTGGCATGAGTCACACGCCCATGTCATCCTTTTCCACTCACTTTTGGATATTTTCATTATTTTGATTAATCTAATAATAATATCTTAGATATTTATTACTTTATCAATCCGTCAACGAAAATTACGCAAATCGTTTACAAAACAGATCCGATTCCTCTCATTTCTCACGGCTCCTCTCCTCTCTAATAGGACTAGATATTTTAATTTCTTTTCATTAATATAACATAATATCTAGATATTTGATTTAATTAACTTAATATCTAATTAATTATCTTATTATAATAATAAAACCCGAGTCAATTCCGTAACAACAATTTCAAAACCCGACTCATTATTTCTTCTATATGTACACGGCTCACACTCCATCATTACTCACTAACAACTTTTCATTTTTACAACTAAATCAATTAAGATCTAATTAATCGTTCTTCATCGGTCTTCTCATTCGTTCTCGCGTTCTTTCTTCAGTCGTCTCTTCGCTTCTTGAGCAAAATCATCATAAAACCTTCATTTCTTAAGTAATCCGTCCTAACTTATATTTCTAGAATCTCCTATTCGCTCTCCATCTTCTAGTACGGTTTATTTCAATTCCGACAAAATCGTTTTCAACACTTTAATTATGGAAATCAAGTTTAAGTTCTAATAATGTTTTTCTTCTCATTTCTTATAGGGGAAGATTTTGAAGACGAGTTTGGTGACTCGTATATTTTGGGTGAAGATTAGTAGACGGGTTTATACTTCTTATTTTTTTGGTGCTTATTGGTTTTGCTAGCTAAAGTAACGATTCCGAGTTACTCGACGATTTAATGTTACATAGCTTTTGTTTCTTTTGTTTTTGGTTCATCTTATGTTTTTGTTCATGTTATTGTTATTTATGGATTTGTAGTAGTAACATGATAAGTAGTATGATTTTTATGTTGTATGGAATTTTTAACATAGTGTTCTTTATAAATTTAGATGATTTATTTATAACCATGATTTTTATATGGATGTTGGTTAAATTAGTTGTTAAAATGGTTGTTTGATAATTAAAACATGTTGGAAATAATTTGGTGGTGGTTGTTGTAGGAACCGTGTAAGTGGCCGTGTAAACCAGCCCAAACCAGGCCGGTTCAGGCCCGGTCCAGGCCGGTCTGGGTTGGTCCATGGTGGGTCCGTGAGTTGGCTTGGGGTTTGTGTCGATGTTTGATTGTTTTGTTGTTGTTTTGAAGGGTTTTAAATATGTTAAGCATGCGGGAAAATATTAAGAAACGGTTTTAGAATTTTTAATCAAAACAGCCCAAACTAGGCCCGTGGGCCCAATCCAGGCCCATGTAATGTCTCGGCCCAAATCAGTCCGTGGGTCCCCTCTTTGGACTTGTGACGGTTTTAGAGATTAATGTTAATTTATCGTGTTTTGTAATATTTAGCAAGTGGGAAATATTAATAAGTAAAATATTTAATTAAAAAGGTTTTTCATAAAATTATTATTTCTCACATGTTAGAAATTATAATACGAGATTATAGTTTATTTTGATATCCTTTAAGTCAAGCGGGTTTTTAATAAGATTTAATAATTCACATGTTAGAAGTTTTAATAAAATAACATGTAGTGAATATGTTGATTTTTATGTCTAAGTCTATGTGGTAAAGACTCTTTTTCTAGCCGGTTTGACCAAACGGGTTTGGTCAAACTAAGATCTAGTCAGCCCCGTTTTGACTGATGACCCGTCGCGGGACTCGGGTCGGGGATTTGTCTTCAAGTAAGGTTGTATTTAATTAATGAATTAGCCTTAGTACATATGAGGCGATATGATATTTGATTATTATTGATATGCCATTAGTCACATGATAGGAAGTTTCTTCTCGTGACTGTTTGATTGTATGTTATATGTCGTGTTGACTAAGTACCCATAGAGAATTATGAGTATATGGCTTCTTGACCATTCTAATTCTAAATGAGTATCTTGGACCATGATATAGATAGGCCGTACTGTCTTTAACGAGTATATGTTCACCGTCGATAGCTTTTGTGTCCCGGCTTGGTGGGTTTATATCCAAGGCGGGGCATGGTTGCCTAAGAGTTCCACTTTGGGAATGGAGCCCGCTTAAGTACTAGCCATCTCTGCTTAGGGGGTCGCCTAGTAGAGTTTCTCGTGTACGGTTATGTCATGAGACGGGGAATGGAATAGCTGTTGTCGCTAGGTCTGATCAGTCTAGGACTAGGATGTTTTCCTACCTTGTGGTATAGCCTCGAGTTACAGAAGTCGACTATTGGTCGTACTAAGAACTTATGCCTGTTTCTAGACGTATTGGTCTTTCATGTTTGATGATTCTATGAATCTTAGAAGGTGAGATGCAAGCCGGCTAAGGTTGATAGAGTTTTGATTACCGGTTGTTAACTGATTCACCACATGATATGTATTTTTGATAGGGGTTTGAGTGTATCATGGCCATTTAGAAACGGTACACTCTGAGCTAGCATCCCAGCTTCTACCTCGGTTATAGTTTATATCGTTCACATGATAGCTTCACATGCTAGGTTATATGTTAGTTATCTGTTTCATAACATAAAAGCATATCAATTTGTGTTCAAGTTTTGTAATTTTCCATATCCATTGCTTTTATGTTCATTCATGTTTTATTAACTTGACATTTCGTGGCTGGGAGAACTCGAGTTTCCTCCCCACTGACTGGTCGTTCCGGTTTATAATTTTTTAATGCGGTTGGCAGGTTTTTGTGATGCATACACATTGGGTTGTACATTTACTAGCTCGCGAGCGAAGTATTTACCTTGTATAAATAACTTGACCTTAATAAATAATAAACCGTGAGATAGAAGGGTAAGATGGGTAGATTAGGATTTATGTTGTAGTCTCGTTGTTCTTGCTAAATGATAAGTACTAATCTTTGTTTTCTTTTGCAAGATGCCTCCGAGAATTGACAACACGATCTTAGCAGCTCTTACCGTTATTATCCAAAACCAGCAAAATCAGCAAAACCAACAGGCAAATCCGATTCCTAATGCTATTCCCGACCGTGAGAGACACGGGAGTTATACGTGGGTTGCTTCACAGCTATCTAGGAGCCAAGGAAAAACCTATGATGGCGAAGTGGATCCCGTTAAACTTTCTGAGTGGTTACGAGAAATGGAGAAAAACTTTTCTCTTTATGATGTCCTTGAAGAGGATAAGGTCCGTCTTGCTTCCCACTTCTTAGTGAAGGAAGCGGATCAGTGGTGGACTCTTTCTGGTCCTACTGCCAAGCTGGAACCTAATTTTGGTTGGACCCGTTTCCGTGAACTTATGGAAGCGAGGTTCTACCCGGATGAGCTGAGGCAGCAAAAGCTGAAGGAGTTTATGAATTTCAAACAAGGAAAATTATCAGTTCAAGAGTTCACAACCCAGGTCAATGAGTTGGCTCATTATGCCACTCGACTTATTAGAGTAGAGGAAGACAAAGCCTTCTTTTATCTGGGAAAACTTTCTCCTCAGATAAAGGGGAAGATCAGTAGGGGTTCTACTTCTTTTATCTCGATCTACAATGATGCCATTTGGGCGGAGAGTTCTATTCGGGAGATTGCTGACGAGGCTCGTTCCTCGTATGTGGCTCCTAATTCTTATGGCAAGAGACCACTATATCCTGTTTCCCGACCTTCCTTTTCTACCTCTTTTCCAAACAAGAGGAGAAACTTTCAGAGTGGACCGGCAAATCAGAGAAACCGTCCATTTGTTCCGAGCAACAACAACGATCTTAAGGGTCGTACATGCTTTACATGCAAGATGCCTATTCACCCTGGTGTTGGTTGCTTCAACAAGCCATTTGTGTGCTTTATTTGTCAGAAACCAGGGCATAAGGCTAATGTATGTCCTGAGAGGAAGAGTACGGTTTCTACACCGGTTATTTCTGGGCGACCTAAGGGTCGAATTTTTATTATGAGCCGTGCTGAGGCTGATGCTCAGCCAGACATCGTGACGGGTATGTTCTCAATTTATGAATTACCGTGTTTAATTTTGTTTGATACGGGAGCTTCTTTATCTTTTATTTCAATGAGACTATCCGATAAATTACCGCTCAAAGCTTCAGTCGGAGAAACTACTCCTATTTCTTTACCGTCCGGAGATGTATTTTCATGCTCTTATCTTCATTCGGACGTTCCTGTATCGATAAATGGATCTATTTTTCCGGCAAATCTTCTTCGGTTTCCTCTTGAAGAGTTTGATATTATTCTGGGTATGGATTGGTTATCTACTTATCATGCTCGATTCGAATGTCGTGACCAGAAAATCATTCTCAAAAGTCCTTTGGGTGCTCGGGTGTCTTATCAAGGAGTTAGAAAGCAAACTAGTGTGAAGTTAATCTCAGCTATGAAAATGATGAATGTTTTGAAGAAGGGTCATCAAACATTTCTATGTGTAGTGACTACTTCTGATTCTTCTCTTCCTTCTTTGAAGGATGTTCCTATTGTTCGAGAATTTCCGGATGTATTTCCCGATGAATTACCCGGGATTCCTCCTGAAAGAGATGTTGAGTTTTCCATCGATCTAGTTCCTGGAACTGGACCAATTGCCAAAGCTCCTTATCGTATGGCGCCTTCCGAGTTGAAAGAGTTGAGAATCCAACTTGATGACTTGATTGAGAAAGGCTTTATTAGGCCTAGTGCTTCTCCTTGGGGTGCGCCTGTACTATTTGTCAAAAAGAAAGACGGTTCTATGCGAATGTGCATTGATTATCGTGAGTTGAACCGTGTCACAATCAAAAACAAATATCCTCTTCCACGTATTAATGATCTCTTTGACCAGTTACGGGGTGCTTCTACTTTTTCAAAAATTGATCTTAGATCGGGTTATCATCAAATTCCCGTTCGGGAAGCAGATATGCCCAAGACTGCTTTTAGCTCAAGGTATGGTCATTTCGAATTCAATGTGATGCCATTCGGTTTGACTAACGCTCCAGCAATATTCATGGATCAGATGAATCGTACCTTCAGGGAGTATCTTGATAAATGTGTAGTGGTATTCATTGATGACATTTTGATCTTTTCGAAATCTAAGGAAGAACATGCCGATCACCTTCGAACCATTTTGGGTGTTCTTCGACGCCAAAAGTGGTATGCTAAGTTCTCCAAATGTGAATTCTGGTTGCCCGAGGTATCTTTCCTTGGTCATGCCATTTCAAAAGACGGTGTTATGGTCGATCCAGAATAAATTGAGGCAAGTTGTGGATTGAAGAGTCCGAAAAAAATGTGTCAGAGAAGATCAGGAGTTTCATGGTTTAGCGGGTGGTTATATCGTCGGGTTTGTGAAGATTTCTCCAAATTAGCAAGACGATGATCAATTAATAAAAGAAGGAAGCAAATGTATATCATGGACCGGATGAATGTGAGATTGCCTTCTTAGAATTAAAGAAGAGATTGACTACCGCACCGGTTTTAACTTTACCAGATGATGAAGCTGATTATGATGTATATTGTGAGGCTTCAAAGCATGGTTTGGGATGTGTCTTGATGCAGAATAGAAAAGTCATTGCTTATGCTTCTCGACAACTCAGGGTTCATGAAGTGAACTATCCGACTCATGATCTTGAGTTAGCAGCTGTAGTACATGCTTTGAAAACTTGGAGACATTATCTTATCGGAGTTCATTGTCGAATCACACCGATCCTAAGAAGCTTGAGGTGTGCATTTTTACTCAGAAAGAGTTGCACATGAGGCAGAGAAATGGTTAGAGTTAGTGAATGATTATGATGCCGAGTTGATTTACCACGAGGGAAAGGCAAATGTCGTGGCAGATGCATTGAGTAGAAAGACTAGTCATTCATTAAATGCTCTTGGTACTTTACCCGATGAACTGGCAACTGAATTTCAGAAGCTGAAGATACAGTTTGTGGGGAAAGGATTCGATTATCTTGGTGCTTTGACTGCGGAACCTGATTTTTATCGAGAGATTCGTACTTGTTTACCGGAGGATGCTACTTTTATTGCCATACGAGCAAAAATATTACTTGGGCAAGCTAAAGATTGTGTGGTGGATAATGATGGCTACCTTCGTTATCATGGTAGAATGTTTGTTCCGAGAAGTGTCGAGTTGAGAAAGAGAATACTTGATGAAGCTCACCTTTCTCCTTATTCTATTCATCTGGGGTGACAAAAGTATAAAGATTTGCACGACCACCAGTTTTGGTGGCCTAGGATGAAGTTGAAGTAAAGGAGTATGTTAGTAAATGTCTTACTTGTCAAAAGGTGAAGATCAAACATCAAAGACCCGGAGGTTTGCTACAACCTTTGGAAATTCCTCTTTGGAAATGGGAGTCTATTTCTATGGACTTCGTGATGGCTTTACCTAGAATTTCTAGTGGAAAGAATGCCATCTGGGTTATTGTAGACCGTCTAACCAAGTGTGCCAGATTCGTGCCTATCAATGAAACTTGGAGGATAGAGGCCTTAGCTGTTGCCTATGTGAAAGAGATAGTACGTTACCATGGAGTTCCTAAAGATATAGTTTCAGATCGTGATCCGAGATCCAGTTCCCCGATTGGACAGCAGTGCACAAGAAAGCCCATGGGTAGTAAATGTTGATTGAGCACAGAAATTTTCCATGCCGCAATGATGGTCAAAATTGAGAGAACGATTCCAAAACTTTGGAAGAATCTTCTTCGGGCTTGTGCTTTAGACTTTCACACTTCTTGGGAGAAGTGTTTGCCTTTGGTGGAATTTTCTTATAACAACAGTTATCATGCATCTATCAAGATGTAACCGTACGAGGCTTTATACGGTAGGAAGTGCCGTAGTCCGGTTTGTTGGGATCAAGTCAAGGATGATCATATGTTGAATCCCGACATAGTGACTGAAACTATTGATCAAGTTCAAGTCATTCGTGAGCGAATGAAAGCCGCTCAAGATAGACAAAAATCATATGCCGATGTTCGTCGACGACCACTTGAATTTGATGTTGATGATCGGGTATTCCTTAAGGTGTCACCAATGAAAGGAGTGAAACGGTTTGGAGTGAAAGGAAAGTTGAGTCCTAAATATATTGGACCGTTTCGTGTGCTTAAAAGAGTTGGTCCTGTTGCTTATCGGTTGGAATTACCTCCGAACTTGAGTAAAGTTCATGATGTGTTCCATGTTTCGCAATTGAAGAAGTATATCAGCGATCCGAGTCATATTATTCAAGAAGAAGTGTTGGACTTGGAACCTAATTTGGCTTTGGAAGAAAGGCCGATTCGTATACTTGAAAGGGCTAATAAACAACTCCGAAACAAGGTGGTACCCTTAGTTCGTATTCTTTGGCGTTGTGGAAATGTTGAATCAGAAACTTGGGAACCCGAAGCTAAAATGTTAGCTAAATATCCCGAGCTCTTTGCTTGAGGTAAATCTCCTTCTTTCTTTCTTCTTTCTATTCGATTTATTCTTTCGAATATTCCGTTCCTTCTATCGATTATCATTTCTCTTAGATAGATTTTTAGGAGCTTTAGTTAGAAACTTTAAGCATAGATAGTAGAGTTATTACCTTTACTATAAAATTTTTGAACTAAAAGCTTTTGGAAATGTTTTATGCTTTCAAGTATTTTACCGTCAAGGAGTGTTGAGACCTGTTATTGGAGACGTTCGATAACTAGTTTTCTCATTTATTGATGCGAAAATGTATCTTTTAAAGTCTTTGACTTGGACGATGAGATTCTTGACTGCAGACGAGAATCTTCCGCCCTATTGATAAGACCCTATATTTTTATTACAAGTCTATTTTTAACAGTTTTGAAATAGACCTACATATATGTCACATTACTTCTTCTAAGTTTCGAGGACGAAACTTTTTAAAAGGAGGGGTGATTGTAACAACCCAAAAAGTACCCTATTTTTCTAGTGAAAATATATTACGAATACTTTTCGGCCTGTTTAAGTTTTAAAGTGGAATTTATTGTTTCCAGTTGAATTTTTAAATTCCGAGTTCGTATTTGGAATTTTTGAGAGATTCCATGAGAATCCCGTTTTTAAGTCAACTTTGACTTTCGTTGACTTTTTCCGACTCGCCTTGTAATTTTGAAGACCGAAATTTTATTTAAAAAAATAATATTTTTAATTTATTTTTATTATGATTTATTTGAATTTATGATAATTTAATATAATTATTTTGAATTTATTCGGAATTAAAGAATAACTTTTACGGTTTAATCCCGAACATCATTTAACTATTCCCGAGTCATCTTAAATCCCGAAACAAACCCGAAACTCGACTTTGGCATGAGTCACACGCCCATGTCATCTTTTTCCACTCACAATTAGATCTTTTGATTGTTTCGATTAAACTAATGCAAATATCTAAGATATTTATTACTTTATCGATCCGTCAACGGAAATTACGCAAATCGTTTACAAAACAGACCCGACTATCACCATTTCACACGGCACTCTCACCCTCTCTTAGAGCTAGATATTTGTCTTTCTTTTGATTACAATATCATAATATCTTGATATTTGATTTAATTAACTTAATATCTAATTAATTACCGTAATATAATTATTAAACCCGAGTCAATTCCGTAATAACAATTTCAAAACCCGACTCATTATTTCTTCTATAACTACACGGCTCACACCCCCCACTTTACTCACTAACAACTTTTCATTTTACAATAAATCAAATTAAGATCTAATTAATCGTTCTTCATCGTTCTTCATTCGTTCTTCGTCGTTCTTCATTCGTTCTTCGGCGTTCTTGAGCAAAATCATCATAAAACCTTCATTTCTTATTTAAATCCATCCTAACTTATATTTCTAGAATCTCCTCTTCGCTCTCCATCTTCAAGTACGGTTTAATTTCAAATCCGACAAAATAGTTCACCAGTTAATTATGGAAATCCAAGTTTAAGTTCTAATAATGTTTTCTTGTCATTTCTTATAGGGGAAGATTTTGAAGACGAGTTGGTGACTCGTATATTTTGGGTGAAGAG
>JAIUZE010073493.1:0-48853 GCA_022085475.1 Heliosperma pusillum | reverse complement strand
GTGGTTTTTTTATCATGTTGTATGAATTTATGACAAGTCTAGTGTTCTTGACATTTTTTTTAGGATTGTTAGTAATCATGATTTTGTATGGATGATGGTTGAATTGGATGTTAAAATGGTTGTTGATTAATTAAAACATGTTAGAAATGATTTGGTGTGAATGATGGTGGTGGCCGGATAAGGTGGCTGGAAAACCGGACCCAAACCAGCCGGTTCAGGCCCGGTCCAGACCGGTCTGGGTTGGTCCTTGGTGGGTCCGGGTTTTGGTCTTTGAGTTGTGTCGATGTTTGATTGTTATGTTGTTGTTTTGACGGGTTTTAATTATGATAAGCATGCGGGAAATATTAAGAAACGGTTTTTAGTAAAATCGATTAAAAGCCAAAACAGCCCAAAACCAGGCCGTGGGGCCCAGTCCAGGCCCGTGTCAAGTCGGCCCAAATCAGCCCGTGGGTCCCCTTACTTAGACTTGTGACGGTTTTTGAGTTATTGTTATTTTATCGCGTTTTGTAATAATTAGCAAGAGAGAAATATTAATAAGTAAAATATTTAATTAAAAGGTTTTTCATTAAATTATTATTTCTCACATGTTAGAAATTATAAGACGAGATCGTAGTTTAATTTATTATTCTTTTAGTCAAACGGGTTTTGGTATGATATATTAATTCGCATGTTAGAAGTTTTAATAAAATAACATGTAATGAATAGGTTGATTTTATGTCTATGTGATAAAGACTCTGTTTCTAGCCGGTTTGACCAAACGGGTTTGGTCAAACTAAGATCTAGTCAGCCCCGTTTTGACTGATGACCCGTCGCGGGACTCGGGTCGGGGATTTGTCTTCCAGTAAGTTTTATTTAATTATTGAACTAGCCTTAGTAGATATGAGGCGATATGATATTTGAATATGATTTATATGCAATTAGTCACATGATAGGATGTTTTTCCCGTGACTGTTTGATTATATGGTTGGTGTCGTGTTGACTAAGTACCCATAGAGAATTATGAGTATATGGCGTCTGGACCATTCTAATTCTACATGAGTATCTTGGACCATGACATAGATAGGCAAGTACTGTCTTTAACGAGTATATGTTCACCGTCGATAGCTTTTGTGTCCCGGCTTGGTGGGTTTATATCCAAGTCGGGGCATGGCATCCTAAGAGTTCCGCTTTGGGAAGGGAGCCAGCTTAAGTACTAGCAATCTCTGCTTAGGGGGTCGCCTAGTAGAGTTTCTCATAGACGGTTATGTCATGGGACGGGGAATGGAATAGCTGTTGTCGCTAGGTCTGATCAGTTTAGGACTAGGATGTTTTCCTACCTTGTGGTATAGCCTCGAGTTACAGAAGTCGACTATTGACTGTCCTAAGAACTTATGCCTGTTTGTAGAAGTATTGGTCTTTCATGTTTGTATGATTCTATGAGTTTTAGAAGGTGAGATGCAAGCCGGCTAAGATTGATAGAGTTTGGATTACCGATTGTTAACTGATTCACATGATTACGTGTTGATTAGGGTTTGAGTGTATCATGGCCATGTTAACGGTAACCTCTGCGCTAGCATACCAGCTTCCCTACCTCGTATTATAGATTATTATCGGATTCACATGATAGCTTTCATATGCTAGGTTATATGTTAGTTATTTGTTTCATAACATGAAAATCATACCATATATGTTAAGTTTTGTATTTTCCATATACATTGCTTTTATGTTATTCATGTTTAATTAAACTCGACATTTCGTGGCTGGGAGAACTCGGAGTTACTCCCCACTGACTGTGGCTTCCGTGTTTATATTTAATGCGGTTGGCAGGTTTGTGATGCATACATTGGGTACATTGACGAGCTAGCGAGCGAAGTATTTACCTTGGACCTATATTCGGTTCTTAGGATTGTGTATTATTATACACTCTTTTATTTCTGTATTTATACGGGAGATATGTCTCCCGTTTCAGATACTTTTTATTGTATAATATTATTTCCGTATTTGTTATGAACCCTTTTTATTTAAGACACCTTCTTATGATGAATATATTTAATAGTGGGTTCCGGTTTTAAAATGTACCGATTTTCACTAAAGTGAACCTATTAGAAACGTATTCTCGTCTTTTATTTATTTAAATTATTTTTTCTTTCCGCAAATTTGAGGGTGTCACACTTGTGTCTCATTTATTTGAGAAACGTGAATTCCATATGCTATTGTGCTTAATAACATCACGGGGATTTCATTTCCATCTTCCATTTTATCACTTTTGACCAAGCAAATAGTAGACGGGGCTCGAAATTTTCATTAGACTTGCACCGCTAAGAGGCGAACACTTTTCCATGCTTTATGAGAATAGTGGCTTCTAAGGATCATGCATTTATTTAGACGGTTTTTCTCTTAGATATTTCCGTTACATGGATGAGGCATGTGATCAGTTTTTTTGATAGATGCATCTTTATCGTGTTCTTACGTGCTTATCATTTGGATGTGTCGCGATTTTGAACAAGACCTCACTTGCCTTGCAATAGGGCACTCTTCCTCACGAGTGTCAAATTGTGAGTTGAAAGGGCTACGGGTGTAGCTAAACCCGATTCGGCTTTTATAATAAAGCATTTTTGCTATTTACTTATTTTTATATTAAGGGTTCTTAGTTTAGTTTAATGAGCTTACTCGAAGACGATTAAGGTTTAAGTGTGGGGATATTTGATGAGTGGTATTTTTGCATCATCCTACCCCTACTTTTATCTTATATTTGACTCGGTTTTGTGCGCTTTAATCGATTAATAGCTCATTTTTAGTTTAATTAGAAATAATTAATTTTATTACAATATTTGGAAATAATTGTTTTATGTTGAGAATTCAGTACTGCTTATGTTTGTTTGCTACTTGTAGGAAATCGACTTTGGAATAGAAAACAAGATTGAGATGCGAGACGAGTTTAGACGGGTTTGAAATAAATACTGATCGACCGAATCATTGTTGAGTAGCGGGTGAAGTTGTTGCTCTTTGTTATTGGACACCACTTTTGGTATCTTAATATTCTAGTGGGTTGCACTATGAATGGACTTGTTAGCATCAACAATTAAGTATGATCCTTGGTGGACCATAGTGTCACGTGCACTTGAAGGCTTTAGAGACAATTGGACTGAAGAAAAAAGACGGAAGTCGGAGGGCTTCAATCTTGTTATGTTTTTGGGCCGAGAGGCAACTAGGCAAGCATGGAGAGTTGGGGACTAGTGGGCAGTAGAAAAACAGAGAGAAAAAAAGAAAAAAAAAAGAAAAAAA
Source organism: Heliosperma pusillum (assembly GCA_022085475.1). Classification (NCBI taxonomy): domain Eukaryota; kingdom Viridiplantae; phylum Streptophyta; class Magnoliopsida; order Caryophyllales; family Caryophyllaceae; genus Heliosperma; species Heliosperma pusillum. The sequence continues at coordinate 45,589 of JAIUZE010073493.1, read as the reverse complement.
AGAATTTTTGTTGGTTTTCCGGAGAAGACAGAAGAAGGACAGAAGCAGAAGAAAAAAAAGGGGAGACGCAGGAGAGAAAAACAGTAGGAGTAGGTAGTAGTAGTTAGAAGATCCAATTATCATCTCTTCTAAAAATTAATTTACATCTAGTTTTATCATATGTAATAGATTAATTATTCCGGGACAAGATTCAATCTTTATTCAATTAATTCTTCATTCTAGTTCACTACACAATTTCCTTCAAGTTGGGTATAATTTTCTTTCCCTTTTTGTTAGAGGATTAGGGTTTAGACCGACGGCTATCGTCTAGGGTTTAGAGTATTATGGTTTATTATATATATCCATGTATTCTAATGACAATCACAACTCAATAATACAACGATTTGCTTTATGAAACTCTCCCCTCTCAATTTCTAATATGGTATCAGAGCCTCTTTCTTGAGGACTGTAAAACAAAACAAAAAAAAATCGCTTCCGCTTTCTTGCCGGTGGGTTATACGGTACCCACCGGCAGGACTTTGTAGTACATGATCTTTCCAAAAAAAAAAAAAAAGAAAAACTACAATTGATAATCATCCAATTTAATGGCACGTAATGTACCATCAATTTGATGATGTCACTTTATATCAATGGTGGTTCTGATTTATGTCTTTGCCATTCGATCTTTAAACGGATGTTTTTCCGTTAATCGAAATTGTCAGATTCTCCAACGACCTTGTGTCAAAACAAATCCAAAAACAAAGAAATAATTTCTTCCTTTTCCTTTGTAATTTGATTAATTGTCTTTTACTTTGTTCAAGGTGGTACTTAAATTAATTTATTTGGAGTTCGAAAAGCTTAACGTTCTCCAAATCTCGAAACTTACGGATTATTTTCCGTTTTACCGAAATTTGTTTAGGTCCGATTAGTGTTCCTAACAAATTATATAATATTCGACAAGTTCGAAAAACTCAACGTTCTTGTTCGAAGGGATCTTTCTAGCGAGTCTTATACTCGTTTCTTTTACCAACCTTGCAAAGACGAAGAACATTAATGAAGATGAAGAAGATTAAGATCGAAGATTTTTATTTTATATTTTGTGCAAACTCATGGAAATTTTAGCAAATTACTATGAGTTTGAGGGGGGATGTTAGAGGATTAGGGTTTAGACCGACGGCTATCGTCTAGGGTTTAGAGTATTATGGTTTATTATATATATCCATGTATTCTAATGACAATCACAACTCAATAATACAACGATTTGCTTTATGAAACTCTCCCCTCTCAATTTCTAATACTTTTCATTTTATTATTGTTAATCTCATGTCTTTGTTTAAGTTTATTTTAGTTGTTAATTTCATTAAAGTTTGTTACTTTGTTATTTAAATCATGTTTATGTTCTTTTTATTGTTAGTGGGTGGTTTAATACTTTAGTTTTCACCATGTTAGAGTAGATTATTGCTAGGGTTAAAGGGGATCTTAAGTGGGATTAAATGGGTTTAATTATTGTGTTTTGTTAAGAGTAATTTTGTGGGTTACTTGTCTTTAATCTTATGCACACTCCATGTTCGATGAAATGCTTGAAGTGAAAACTTGAGTCTTTCTCTATTTTTATTCACTACTCTTTAAAGCGAAAGCTTAGACTAGTAGTAACTAGACAACTTGATTTTGATAGGATTGGCCTAATATGAGCGATAGCTTGCTTAGACCCGACCTAAGGGACCTCTTAGACCGAAAGGTTGAGACTTTACCTAGACTTGTACCCATCTTAATTACCTTATTTTGTATATGTTGAGCGTTGGATGTTTTCCTCTTGTCTAGTGCATTTAATATGTTTGTTGAATTGCTTAAATGAAAGTTTGGCATTTCTTATCGTGTAGACTCGTCATGGGCAAAAGCCTTGACTTGTTTGTTGACCGCACTTGTGACACCCTCAAATTTGCGGAAAGAAAAAAAAATTATTTAAATACATAAAAGATAATAATACATAACGAAGGTGTCAAAAATACAAAGGGTCATTACAAAACGGAAATAACATTATACAAAAGAAATATACAATACGGGAGACATATCTCCCGTATAAATACGGAAATAAAAGAGTGTATAATAATATACAATCTAAGAACCGAATATAGGTCCAAGGTAAATACTTCGCTCGCTAGCTCGTCAATGTACCCCAAATATGCATCACCACCTGTTCGACCGCATTAAATATAAACACGGAAGCCACAGTCAGTGGGGAGTAACTCCGAGTTCTCCCAGCCACGAAATGTCGAGTTTAATAAAACATGAATAACATAAAAGCAATGTATATAGAAAATACAAAACCTTAACATATATGATATGCTTTTCATGTTATGAAACAATTAACTAACATATAACCTATCATATGAAAGCTATCATGTGAATCCGATAATAAAATATAACACTAGGTAGGGAAGCTGGTATGCTAGCTCAGAGGTTACCATTAACATGCGCCAGATTTAGACCTGGCACAACTGACCCGACCTGAATAACCCGACCCGATAAGGCTGACCCGAGACCCGAAAGCGACCCGGAATTGCCTGACCCGAGGATGACCCGAAACCCGAATTGACCCGACCCGACCCAGACCCGACCCGAACCTTGACTGACCCGAAAGAGACCCGACCCAAAATAACCCGACCCGAAACCACCGACCTACACACGATCGATTTGAAATGACCCTAAATGACCCAATTTATTTTGATTAAGGGTGACAATGAGACGAGACGGCCCACGTGCAGCTCAAGCTCGGCTTGGTCCAAGTCGGCCCGTGCCAGTTTGACTCGACACGGGCTTGACTCGAAAACTAACTTGATCATTTTGACCTGAAAATGGCCTAAATAAATCGGATATGTATCTAAAATAACCCGACCCAAAATGACCCATACCCGAAATGACCCAGACCCGAAGTGACCCAAACCCGAAACTGACCCAAACCCGAAAGCGACCCGACCCGACCCGACCCGAAAGATTGAGCAAACCCGAGATGACCCGACCCATATTGACCTGACCCATACCCGACCCGTTTGACCCATTTGCCAGGTCTAGGGACCCACGGCCTGATTTGGGCCGGACAATACATGGGCCTGGACTGGGCCCACGGGCTGATTTGGGCTAATTTGGGTTGTTTTGATGGACTTTACTAAAACCGTTTCTTAATATTTCCCGCATGCTTAACATATTTAAAACCCGTCAAACAACAAAAAAACAATCAAGTATCGACACAACACCCAAGGACCATCCCCGGACCAAATCCAGACCGGGCTGGACCGGCCTGAACCGGGCCTGAACCGGCCGGTTTGGGCTGGTTTTTCCGGCCACCTTATTCGGCCACCACCACCAATCACACCAAATTATTTCTAACATGTTTTAATTAATCAACAACCATTTTAACATCCAATTCAACCATCATTCATACAAAAATCATGGTTATAAATAAATCATACAAATATGTCAAGAACACTAACATATTAAAAATTCCATACAACATATAAATCATACTACTTATCATGTTACTACTAAAAATCATAAGTAACAATAATATGAACTAAAACAAAAGATTTGTGACATTAATTCGTCGAGTAAATCGGAATTGTTACCTTAGCTAGCAAAATCAAGTAGCACCAAAAAAAATAAGAACTAAGAAAATAAGAAACCCGTCTTCTAATCTTCTCCTAAAATATACGAGTCACCAAACTCGTCTTCAAAATCTTCCCCTATAAGAAACGACAAGAAAAATATTTGTTAGAATTAAAACTTGATTTTCCATAATTAAAGTGTTGAAAACGATTTTGTCGGAATTGAAAATAAACCGTACTTGAAGATGGAGAGCGAAGAGGAGATTCTAGAAATATAAGTTAGGACGGATTTGAATAAGAAATGAAGGTTTTATGACGATTTTGCTCAAGAACGACGAAGAACGACGAAGAACGCTGAAGAACGATTAAAGAAAGTGTTAATTAGATCTTAATTTGATTTATTGTAAAATGAAAAAGTAGTTAGTGAGTAAGTGTGGTGAGTGAGCCGTGTAGTTATAGAAGAATTAATGAGTCGGGTTTTGAAATTGTTGTTACGGAATTGACTCGGGTTTTATAATTAATTAAGGTAATTAATTAGATATAATTAGATATTAAGTTAATTAAACCAAATATCTTGATATTATGTTATTGTAATGTAAAGAAAGGAAAATATCTAGCCCTATTAGAGGACAAAGGAGCCGTGTGATGTTAGAAGAATCGGGTCTGTTTTTGAAGCGATTTGCGGCGTTTAAGTTAACGGATCGATAAAGTAATAAATATCTAAGATATTATTATTAGATTAATCAAAATAATGAAAATATCCAAAGTGAGTGGAAAAAGATGACATGGGCGTGTGACTCATGCCAAAGTCGAGTTTCGGGTTTGTTTCGGGATTTAGATGACTCGGGAATAGTTAAATGACATTCGGGTTAAAACCGTAAAAGTTATTCTTTAATTCCAAATAAATTCAAAATAATTATATTAAATTTTCATAAATCCCAATAAATCTTAATAAAAATAAATTAAAAATATTATTTTTTTTAAAATAAAATTTCGGTCTTCAAAATTACAAGGCGAGTCGGAAAAAGTCAACGAAAGTCAAAGTTGACTTAAAAACGGGATTCCCTTGGAATCTCGCAGAAATTCCAAATACGAACTCGGAATTTCAAATTTCAACTGGAAACAATTAAAACTTAAATTCGCTGAAAAGTATTCGTAAAATATTTTCACTAGAAAAATAGGGTACTTTTCGGGTTGTTACACATTCGAACTAGAAACTACGGTTAGTCCTTGTAAGAATTGACGCATCCATATAGCTTCCTTTGCAGCTTCTGAAGCGGCATAGAACTCGGACTCAGTTGTAGAATCTGCTATAACACTCTGTTTGGAGCTTTTCCAACTAACCGCAGCGCCATTAAGAGTGAAGACGAATCCAGACTGAGATTTCGAGTTATCTCGATCTGTTTGGAAGCTAGCATCTGCGTAACCGATTGCGCATAGCAAAGTGTCTCCTCCATAAGTCAATACCCAATCCTTAGTCCTTTGTAAGTACTTAAGGATGTTTTTGACAGCCATCCAGTGTGTTGCACCTAGATTGCCTTGGTACCGACTCGTCATACTCAATGCATATGCCACGTCCGGACGTGTGCATATCATGGCATACATGATCAAATCCTATAGCTGATGTATAAGGAACACGACTCATGCACTCGACCTCTTCCGATGTCTTGGGTTCCTGAGCTTTACTCAAATGCATCCCAGAAATCATTGGAAGGTTCCCCTTCTTGAAGTTTGTCATGCTGAACCTCTCAAGAATCTTATCTATATAAGACTCCTGACTGAGTGATAACATCCGTCGTGATCTATCTCTATAGATAAGAATCCCCAATATGCGTTGTGCCTCACCCAAATCTTTCATCTGGAAATGGTTCTTTAACCATACTTTTACCGAAGATAAGAGAGGGATGTCATTCCCAATCAAGAGTATGTGATCAACATACAATATTAAGAACACAATCTTACTCCCACTCGACTTGACATACAAGCATGGTTCCTCGACCGATCGAGTGAAACCATTCTCTTTTATCACCTGGTCGAAACGATGATTCCAACTCCGAGAAGCTTGCTTAATTCCATAAATGGAACGCTTGAGCTTGCAAACTTTCTTAGGATTTTTAGGATCAATGAAACCTTCGGGTTGTACCATGTACAATTCCTCCTCCAAATAACCGTTTAAGAAGGCGGTTTTCACATCCATCTGCCAAATTTCATAGTCATGAAAAGCGGCAATCGCTAAGATTATCTGAATGGAACGCAGCATAACTACGGGTGCAAAAATTTCATCATAATGCAATCCTTGCACTTGAGTGAAACCTTTTGCCACTAGTCGTGCCTTTTAGGTGTCTAGTTGTCCTTCTATGGAATGATTTATCTTATAAAGCCATTTGCACTGAAGAGGTCGTACCTTATCAGGTAAATCAACAAGATCCCATACGTCATTCTCATACATCGAGTCCATCTCGGATTGCATGGCTTTAAGCCATAACTTAGAGCCGGAACAGTTCATGGCACCTTTATAGGTAGCGGGTTCGTTACTCTCTAGGAGTAAAACATTATCTCTCTCATTCTCCTCGACCATACCAATGTATCTGTCTGGAGGAATGGAGACTCTACCCGACCTCCTAGGTTCCATAGGGATGTTAACCGTAGCAGAAGTTGAAGGAACCTCTTCCTCTATTGGTTGCTCGGTTGTTGGTTCTTGAATCTCCGACAGATCGAAGGTTCAATTACTTGACTTATTCTCGAGAAACTCTTTCTCTAAGAACTTCGCACTAGCCACATCAAAAACTCGTTGTTCGGTAGGCGAATAGAAGTAATGACCAAACATTCCTTTTGGATGACCAATAAAGTATGTCTTGACCGATCGCGGGCCGAACTTATACTCGTGTCTCCACTTGACATAAGCCTCGCAGCGCCAAACCCGAATAAAGGACAAGTTAGGGACCGTTCCCTTCCATAACTCATATGGAGTCTTGTCTACAGCTTTAGACGGACTTCGGTTAAGTATAAGAGCAGCTGACAAAAGAGCATAACCCCATAATGAATCAGGTACTACCGTGTGACTCATCATGGATCGAACCATATCAAGTAATGTTCGATTTCTCCTTTTCGGACACACCATTTAATTGAGGTGTTCCAGGTGGAGTTAACTGTAATACTACACCACAGTCTTTAAGGTGTTGATCAAACTCATTTGAAAGATATTCGCCACCACGATCTGAACGAAGTGCTTTAATCTTTCTTCCCAGTTGGTTTTCAACCTTATTCTGGTATTCCTTGAACTTTTCAAAGGACTCACTTTTATGCTTCATTAAGTAGACATATCCGTATCTACTCAAATCATCCGTGAAAGTGATAAAATATCTATAGCCGTCTCTTGCGTTTATTGACATAGGTCCACATACATCAGTATGTATGAGTCCTAATAGGTCACTAGCGCGCATTCCAACACCTTTGAAGGAAATTCGAGTCATTTTACCGATAAGACATGATTCACACGTGCCAAATGATTCGTAATCAAATGGGGAGATAGTCCCATTGTCAATGAGCTTCTTTACACGTTTCTCATTTATGTGTCCCATACGGCAGTGCCATAGATAAGTTTGATCTATGTCACCAACCTTTAATTTCTTATTATTCACATGCAATATGTCTGTGGTTTGATCTAAGATATAAATTCCATTCATGGAAACTGCTTTGCCATAAATCATTTCATTAAAACCGAAAATACAGCTATTGTATTTTATTGAAAATGAAAAACCGTCTTTATCTAGTACGGAAACAGAAATAATGTTCTTATAAACTGGGTACATAGCAACAAGTATATAAATATAACTCAAAACCACTCGGGAGTTGGATTACATATGTTCCCACCGAAACTGCAGCAACTCTTGCTCCATTCCCCACTCGCAGGTCTGTACGAGAAGTGAGTATAGCTGATGAAGGCTTTTCTTCATATCATTCATATAGTAATTTGCCCTGAAAAGGGCAAAACCATCATGAACTGAATGAAGCACACGGTCAATGACTATGCTCTCACTGATTTTGCAATCAAGTGCCTCCAGTTTCTCGACATTCTCAATCATATCAAGAATGTCTGGGCTAATCGGTTGGCCCTTCTGGAGTTTCGCCTCAAAGAAGCGACAGGTATGCTCATAAGTAACGATCCTCGGTGCTTTTGAGAATTCGTTAATGAGCGTGGTAAAAATCGTGTTTGCACCTTGGGCAATGAAGCGTCTTTGCAAATTGCTTTCCATTGCAAAGATGAATACGTTCTTTATCGCACCTGCTTCCATAACGAAGTCACTATATTCAAGTGTCTCGTTAGCTCTCGCATTGGGGCCTTGGTTTGGCGGTATTGGCCCAGCCAAGTACTTGAGCTTACCGTCAGCAATGGCAGCATTCCGTAATGCCGCCTCCCAGTCCGCAAAGTTGGACCCGTCATTCTTCAGTCGCGTGGACTGATTCATGTGGTCCATAAAAGCTTTAAGCCAGGATTCGCGCGTGAGCGTGGCACTTGGCATAGGGATATCAGTATTTCCAGCCATTTGTGATATGCAGTATTATCAATGTAAACGAGTTCTACACTGAAAAAGAAGAAAAACATAATAAGCATACTCATCGATTTGAGTTTAAGTCTAGTGCAAAATTTGTTTTAATGCAAAGACTCGAGCATCTATACAATTGACCTCCCTCAAGAATTATATAAATGATCCCAAGACTCAATTATCTGTGAATTGATAAGCCAACCTTTTGGCTAATTCTACCATTAGAATTCTTGGTCGATAAATTTCTGTAAATTCTATCTTTAGTCCATCATAATCACGAGAAACTCTTCGGATTATAATGTTGAGATAAAATAGGTCAACACACACTACTTACCCAACGTAGAAGGGGTCATATGGAGAGTAAGGTCCTATATGCCTACCGACGAAGAAGGGCTTCATAGTAGTTTGGCCTATAAAGACTAGTCTCAATTTTAGGTTTAGAGGAAGATCCCATCAATTTTATTTTAATTCAATTTAAGTGAACTAATATCTAGCATGCGAGGATGAATAAACTAAAATGATGGCTTAAATTCGAGTGACATCTTTATGTCCATGATAACTAACATCCAAACTATATGTGTCAATTTTCATTCATTTTAGTAGTAGGTGGTTTGGTTTAGGCGGAATATGATGCATTAACTATCATGTGATGAAAAAGCAACAAGAACGGAAAAATACATTAAAATATTACAAAGTCCTAGTGTGGCCTATCTACCAAAATGAACAAAATACAACTTTGGAATCCAACCCATTTGGACCCGAGAAGCTTGTCTTGATGTTCCATCTTGGTCCATGTAGCGGGAGTGAGCAATCTGATCTCCATCTTTAGTCTTCTCAAAATACATTTAATAAATTACAAAATATAAACCTATTTACATTCTAATTTAAAAACATAATTTAATGAAAAATAAAGTGGAGATTCGAGATCTCAAAATTACATCAAAGATCATGTTTCAATCATTACGAAAACATGATCAACTAAGGCCACACTAGGTAATACAAATTACAACCGATTGCAAAAATACGTAAATTAAACTATTCAACCATTCATTCAACAAGATAAAATGCATCAACTATAAATTAATCATTCAAGACATAATTCTTTAATTATGAAGAGTAATTTATCCAAACCACCTTTTAAAATGATCAAAATTATGTGACAATTCCTTAATTAATCACAATAACCCCAACCAAACATAATCCAATTTTAATTCATATTCTTTAACATGAAATAATACAACATTATTTTAAACCTCTTTAAAATAATTGGGTATCCAATTATTGTGAACTTCTTCACAACAATAAACGAAACATTATCATTATAATGAATAAAAAACTTTCGATCAAAAAATAAAAAAAAAACCAAAACTTTTTTTTTGTTTAAAAAAATTTTTTATGTTACTAATATTTTCAAGATCGGTACAAAATATCAACATCTAATCATTATTAAACATCGATACAAACTAGATGATTCAATTTAACAATTTAAAATGAATATCTAAAACAATGAATACCGAAAATATATAGCGATGAACATATAAATCGATTTCCATTTACATTTTAATTTAATTTTTATTAAATCAAAACAACTACAAATTCATCATGTTATCGTCTTAACTATTTAAAACAACAATTATAATGAATCAAAATGAAAAACAAGGCAAAAAAAAATTTTTTTTATACGGATGAACAGTACAGACATATTATATGAATTCTAATCTTATATTTCATCAATTATGAAAACATATAAAATAATTTCGTAGCCCTTGGCTCTGATACCACTTGTGAGAAATATCGGTATATTTCCTCATTAAATTACGGATTATAACGAAACTATAGTATATGAATTACGAGTCATAAATGAATTGCATAATATAAAACTATAGGAATTTAGAATTAACCTTTGGTCCTAGCAAATTTGGCCTATGAACAATATCGAAATCGATATTCTCCTAATTGTTGTACCCAAGATGCTCCGAGATTTACCTTGCTTGTGCTAGAATTTTAGAGAAAAGTTACTGCTAATTTTTCTTTTTCTTTTGTGATGATGAATGATAGAGAGAATTAGAGAGAAAAATCAGAAATTTTCTTGTTCTTTTCTTCTTCTGTTCGGCCGTTCCACTAGGGTAGTAGAAGGAGGAGTCTCTCCTCTTTTTTACTACTCTTGTTATTAGGGTTTTGACCTAGTTACCATAAGAGAATAATAGGAGATCTTTTTCCCTTATTTTTATCTCTTATTAACCAAAAAATTAAGAGAAGAAAAGACTATTTTTTTTCTTTCCTTTTTCGGTTATATTATCATGTAATATAATATACGTCAACTATAAATATCCTTATATTTATAATTTGCTAATTAAATATAACATATTATGTTTAATTACGAATTAACATTTTAATTCGTTTAAGCTTATATTATATACATTGATTAAATATAACGGTTTATATTCAATTACGAATTACATTTAATTCGTCTCAGCTAATATTATTTAATCGTTATTAAATAATCGTATCATCATTACATTGACTAACTTTTAGTCATATACATCGACTAACCTTTTAGTCATATAATAAGGCATCAATATGATTATATAATTCATATAATCACATCTCTCAGACACATCCTTTTGGTGTGACTTTTAGGGACCAGTTGATCACCGCCATTAAAATGACAATAACGTCAAACTCCTAGCAAGCCAACCGTTATCGATAAACGTTAATCAACTGATAAGAATACAAAGTATACCTTGTGAACCTGTAAGAGATTTATTCATGTTATCACACTAACTGTGGAGGACACTAGCTCCAACATGAATCTGGTCATCAAAAGCGCTATTGATAGATTTAGGAGAAGGAATTTGACTCAAGTATCTACTCATGATACTCAATGGTTTCAAACAATTCATATGTAACTTGTTTTGTTTTAAGATTCTCCTTGTATTGAGTGGAAAATTGTAATGTTCATTTTGATATCAATATACTTACCTTTTACCAAAAAAAAAAAAACAATTTCACAATTTACCCGTTGTAGTGAAGCCACTCGAATCCACTATCTTATCAGATCCCGACACTCAGTCGAGGGCCAAGGGTACTCCGTTGAGTAACCTGTATTGATTGAGTCCCTCTTCCGACACGGTCGAGTCACAAAATATATTTCTCCCTAACAACATCAGAGTTCCACACTTGGTCGAGTGTCAAGAGTACTCGGGTGAGTACATCCTACTCGATCGAGGCCCCTGCCATACTCGGTTGAGTCACACAATGACCTGGCCCCCAACTCAACTTTTATGGTATCATACCACATATAAACACCAAGACCTTAATACGCGGCAATTTTATCATACATATTAACATAAGTTCCACATGCATCATATGGCCCCCATATAGCACAAATCATCATCATACGTAGATATCATATTTTGCAATCATAAATACATACTCTTCATGTTTAACACCAGATCCTTTCATGTATACAACATGTCATACATATATTTCTTTTTCATATTCATCATAAAATTCTTTCATACATCTATACCACATGCTATGCTTAGATCGCATTACCACTATAACATACGTCTCATGCTTATATCAAATTCATTCTATTCGTATGCACCTCATACATGCTTCACACAACCATACGCAACTCATATATAACATGCTTGCCTATAGTAAACACATTCTTGTGCCATAATCACCACCGTTCACACATATCTCATTCCATACAAGCTTTTCATAATGCCATCTTATTCAGGCTCATATTCCACCTCCACTTCACAACATTTACAATAACCAACATAGAGGTTCCCATCAAACACATATATACGTCCCGGCACATCTCTATTGTTACTGAGTTAGAGCTATAGGGGAAAAGTAGCGATTTTAAGACGTCTCCCAAATCTCTGCGCTAGCTCCATATGACTCCAACCCGGGCTCATTGCATTAGACACTCCTAAGTTGATTTTACTTTCTAAAAGCGTTGCTCTGATACCACTTTGTAACACCCGCATATACCAAAGAGCCTTCCAGGACCTCCTTAGTACATGGAGATGCTACCATCTCAGTTGCCCGAGATAGTACATATCAAACCTCACAATAATAGAATAATACTTTATTTAAATCTAATTGTTTAACTCAAATACATAATCCCAAATCACACGGCGTACCGTTTGAACCAATCCTCCAAAACCAACATAACAATAAAAGTAAAGTAATGGCTATGAATCTAGTAGAATCCGCGGAAGCTATGACTCGATAGTGGTTATCCCAATCAATATCCCAGCGCAGCTCAACGAGTTACCTGCTGATCACTTGTTCCCCATTCCCCAATGGATCACATCAGTTTTGTAAAACAGTAACGGGGGTCAGTAACGGTATACACTGGTCAACGTATAAGACAATCAAGCTCACAATAGAGAAAGAGAAATCGGAGGGCCACCGCAGCGGTTACCTCAGCAGCATCTGGTTACCATCCCTGAACTGGAAAACAACCAATTGATCCCAGACCGCAGCCATGGGCATCGAAATTCCATCTCACCACAGTCAGACACCCGGAACATTAATGTGCACATCCCCCTCGCAGCGGGAGAATTATGAAGGGCGAATTCGGGGTGTGATCCGTCTCCCGACGAACCACCAAAATAGTAACCAAGTAATCACTCCAAACTCCAATCCCAACTTCATCATCATCAATCAATCAAATACATTATCATAAAAATAGCTTATCACATATATTAGCATACACAACTACTGAGTAGGAAAACCCTACCTTAATCGATGATTCCTTAGTAAACACAATCCAATCAATCTAGAAGTCTTCTTCTATGAATCCTCCCCCTAAACATACAATTAACATATATTAATACTAATCCCTCATTCCCTTTCCCCCCAATTCAACTAGGGTTTGAGAGGGTTTTTAGAGAGAATTAGGGTATTTGTTAAGGACGTAATCTGAAAATTATGTTTTAACTCCCTTATTAATCTTTAATCAAACCGCCCGAATTATCCTAGTAGACCGGTGTACTCGGTCGAGCGCAAGACGCACTCGGTCGAGTACGACTCGCTAGGCTGAGTGCTCACCACACTCAGCCAAGTACCATAGAACCGAATACTGTTCAACTTACTGACCAACCCCACTCGGCCGAATACTCTCTACTCAGCCGAGTACTCAATTCACTCAGTCGAGTAAGCATTACTCGACCGAGTACCAATTTCTCAGAAATACAAAGTATTACAGATTAGGTCAGACAATGCTTTTGAATTAGGATCTAGTAACTATATGTCTCAATTCTTACTTGACATTGCCATTACTCATTAGACTTCTTGTTTTCACACCCCTCAACAGAATGGTATAGTTGAAAGAAAGCACAAACATCTATTAGAAACTGAAAGAGCTTTACAATTTCAGTCTAATTTCCGTGGAAAATATTGGGGAGAATGTGTTTTATTTGCTACTTGCATTATCAATAGGCTACCTTCTAAAGTTTTAAAAGGACTGTCACCTTTTCAAGTACTTTTTGGTATTGCTCCTGATGTTAATCATATGAGAGCTTTTGGGTGTCTAGTATATGCTTCAACCACCAAACCAGAAAGATATAAGTTTGCACCTAGAGCTTTAAAATGTGCTTTCCTTGGCTACCCTTATGAAAAGAAGGCCTATAAATGGTTAAATCAAGAGACCAAGTCTATTTTGTATTCTAGAGATGTAGTGTTTCATGAGAACATTTTCCCTTATACTGATAATGTAGATAATCGTTATATTATTGTCTTGTTGATGATGTTATACCTAATTCTGATAGAAATACCACTACTAGTTCAGAAAATATTCCTGATGTTACTTCTACACATATTACCAATAATACCAGTAGGACATTGGTTCAAATTCCACCAAGAATTTCCACTAGGTCTACCAGAACTCCATTTTATTTCCAAGATTATGTTTGTCCAGCACATAAAAAGTCATGCAATGTTGTTTGCCGTCATACTTTAACATCTCTTTGTGAAAATATATCTGGTCCTACTTCTCTTTGAGCTTCTATTTCTATTGAGTCCATTAGTATAGAAACTCCCCATCAAGAGCCAAAGAATTATGAAGAAGCCTCTAAGTATCTTGAATGGAGAGATGCAATCACGGCAGAATTCAAAGCACTGCGAGCTAATGAGACATGGAGTATTGTTCTATTACCTATTGATAAGAAAGCTATATCTTACAAATGGGTCTTCAAAGTAAAGCAAAGATCTGGTGTCACTATTGAAAGATACAAGGCAAGATTGGTAGTGTAATACTCCGTATTTTTGTCTAGCTTGTACTCGGTCGAGTAAGGCTCACTCGACCGAGTGGTGTAGGTACTTGGCCAACTAGGGTTGATGTGTCAGTTAGGCAGCCTTCTGCCTAGTTGGCACTCGGCGGAGTGTAGTGTGCACTCGATCGAGTGCTTCTTGCATTCGACCGAATGCACCGGTCTGCAGGGTTTTATCGAGCGACTTGATTAAAGATAATTAAGTGGTATAACATAAATCCGTCGGTTACTACTTCATAATTAACCCTAAAACTTTCTAAACTTCTCTCTCAAAACCTTTTAATCATTTCTAATCATCTCAAGGCTCGGATTCAATTGCATCTTATCTCGTGTATTGAGTTCTTTGGTAAATAATATGTCTCTATGTTTCATAATTGTTATGGGTAGTGTGGAACCCTAATTGATGTGGGGGAAAGGGAAGCATTTGATAGTTATTGATTGTAGTATAATTGATTGTTTAGGGGGAGACTTTGTTGAAGAAGATATCTCATTATTGCTTGATTGCTTGCGGCTTTGCTTACAAGGTAGAGTTTCCTTACTCAGTACTTGTATGTTATTCAGTGTCATAAAATATTAAGATGTGTAATACTCCGTATTTCTGAGTACTAGGTACTCGACCGAGTAAAGCTTACTCCACCGAGTGGATTGTGTACTCTGCCGAGTAGATGGTATTCGGCTGGGTAGGTTTGGTCTGTCAGTTGAACAATATTCTGTTCTGTGGCACTCGGCCAAGTGTGATGAGCACTTGACCGAGTGAGTCGTACTCGATCGAGTGCATCTTGCACTCGACCGAGTACACCGGTCTACGAGAATATTACGGACGGTTTCATTAAGGATTAATAAGAAAGTTAAAACATAATTTCAGTTTACGTTCTTAACAAAAACCCTAATTCTCTCTAAAAACTCTCTCACCCCTTCAAGAACATCCTTAATCATTCATAGCCGGATCAAATTGTTTCCTGCTTTGTTGATTGCTTCGGTAAGTAATTCTATTATGCAATTTCGTTATTAATAGTTGTGATACATTGAAACCCTAATTGATTTGAGAAAAAGGGATACAAGGGTTAGTATTAAAATGGTTTTTATGTGTTAAGAGGGAGGATTCATAGAACATGGCTTCTATATTGATTGATTGTGATTTTTGCGGAATTTGCGAATAAGGTAGGGTTCCTTACTCAGTATAATTGTGTATGCTAATCTTTGTGATAATATGTTGTTATGCTAATGTATTTGATTGATTGATGATGATGATGGAGTTGGTATTGGAGTTTGGAGTGGTTACTTGGTTGTTATTTTGGTGGTCCGTCGGGAGACGGATCACACCTTGAGTTCGCCCCTCGCAGTTCTCCCGCTGCGAGGGGGATGTGCACATTAATATTCCGGGTGTCGCACTGCGGTGAGATAGAATTTTGATGCCTATGGCTGCGGTCTAGGATCAATTGGTGGTTTTGCAGGTCAGGGATGGTAACCTGATGCTGCTGAGGTAACCGATGTGGTAGCCCTCTGGTTTCTCTTACTCTATTGTAAGCTTGACTGTGTCTTGTACATTGATCGGTGTATACCATCACTGACCCTGTTATTGTTTTACAAAACTAATGTGATCCATTGGGGAATGGTGAGTAGGTGATCAAGAGGTAACTCGTTGAGATGCGCTGGAATGTTGATTTTGATCACCACTATTGAGTCATAGCTTCCGCTGAGTTTACTAGAGTCATAGACATTACATTTCTTATGTTGTTATGTTGGTTTTGGATTTTTGGTTCAGACGGTATGTCGTCTGATTCGGGATTATAAATTTGAGTTAAACAATTGAATTTAAATAATGTATTGTTCTTTTATTGTGATTTTTTATATGTACTACCTCGGGCAACCGAGATAGTTCTATTTACTAAGGAGGTCTTGTAAGGATCTTTGCTATATGGGGGTGTTACAAGATGTGATACTGTGATTGTTGTTATTTGTTGATGATGATGTTGACTATTGTTGATTATGATGATGGTGTTCGGAGTTGGAGTTTGATGTTACTGCTACTCTTACTATTTGGTGGTCCGACAGGAGACGGGCCACACCCTGAGTTCGCCTCTAGTAACTCTCCCGCTACGAGGGAGATGTGCACATTAATGTTTTGGGTCTCTCACTTCGGCGCAGAGGGAAGTTCGATGTCGAGTGATGCGGTCTAGCATCAATAGGTGGGTTTTGCAAGTCAGTTCCGCAGCCTGATGCTGCTGAGGTTAATGATGTGGTGGGCCTCCGGTTATTGTTGTTGGAAATATCGGTATATTTTGTCATTAATTTACGGATTATAACGAAACTATAGTATATGAATTACGAGTCATAAATGAATTGCACAATATAAAACTATAGGAATTTAGAATTAACCTTTGGTCCTAGCAAATTTGGCCTATGAACAATATCGAAATCGATATTCTCCTAATTGTTGCACCCAAGATGCTCCGAGATATGCCTTGCTTGTGCTAGAATTTTAGAGAAAAGTTAAAGCTAATTTTTCTTTTGTGTAATGATGAATGATAGAGAGAATTTAAGGGAAAACCTTGTTCCTATTGCTCTATCACGGCCGAATAGACTCGGTTAGTAGAAGGAGTCATCTTTTCTCTTTTTACTCCTTTCCTTTTTAGGGTTTTTGACCTAGTTACCATAAGAGAATAATAGGAGATCTTTTCTCTTATTTTTATCTCTTATGGACCGAAAAAAAAGAGAGAAAAAGACTATGTTTTCTTTCCTTTTTCGGTTATATTAGCATGTAATATAATATATACGTCAACTATAAATATCCGTATATTTATAATTTGCTAATTAAATATAACATATTATGTTTAATTACGAATTAACATTTTAATTCGTTTAAGCTTATATTATATACATTGATTAAATATAACGGTTTATATTCAATTACAAATTACATTTAATTTGTCTCAGCTAATATTATTTAATCGTTATTAAATAATCGTATCATCATTACATTGACTAACCTTTTAGTCATATACATCGACTAACCTTAAAGTCATATAATAAGGCATCAATATGAATATATTATTCATATAATCACATCTCTCAGACACATCCTTTAGGTGTGACTTTTAGGGACCAGTTGATCACCGCCATTAAAATGACAATAACGTCAAACTCCTAGCAAGTCAACCGTTATCGATAAACGTTAATCAACTGATAAGAATACTAAGTATACCCTGTGAACCTGTAAGAGATTTATTCATGTTATCACACTAACTGTGGAGGACACTAGCTCCAACAATCTCCCACTTGTCCTTACAAGTGTATGTGCGATAACCCGATTCTCATATCCATAAATTTTTCCCACTCAATGTAAAACAATTTGCAAAGTCCGTATTTACAAAGGTCGCATTTTACAAGCGATCAGTATCAAGAGTGGTTTTCCCGACTAGAGAGTAACTTAACTGATAAACGAATCATTATTTGAGCATGGCCATGCATTTCAGTTACAACTCCTCGAGTGGCCCTGAGAAATAACAAAACCTGATAAAGGTTGGATATTTTTCTCAACTCGAATCCTGAAGATACAAGCACAGTATGAAATGACCCAGTAAAAATCTACTTAGCCTCCTGTTACGGTCGACCATGAGAAAGAAACCAAAGTCACCCAAAAACTACCTTAATCTCAAGAGACAGTCGATAGTCAAAAGAATCGACTCTTAGGAACACTATGGACGTCCTATCCACGACCTGGCACCGAATGTTCTGAAACATTTAGGACTCCATAACATTGTCACGATGTCCTACGAGGTATCTTTATAATTCGTATCTGTGATCGATCAGTCAACCGTTTGACTTATGGCTCGTTGAACCCACCATCAATCAACTTCACAGTATAATTGGTAGAGTTATCAGCTCATGTAGGCGATTACGGACCAAAATAATTATAATGTAATTCAGTTCACTTTGTGGCGTTCAATGTTGTCGTACAATCCACATGAAAAACAAAATATAAAACAATACGATGATGTTATAAATAGTGCATGAAAAAGATACATTTATCTAATCCACATAAAACAGCTAAGACAACTCAGGAACACGTTTAATTCCCATGGAAATAACGTGCCCTTCATTCTTATCATATTTTAACGATTTAGTGAGAGGGTCTGCGATGTTGTCATCCGAAGCAATCTTGTCAATCACTATCTCCTTTTGGTCCACGTAATCTCGGATGTTGTGAGCCTTCCGAAGTACATGTCTAGACTTGTTGCTGGATTTAGGCTCCTTAGCCTGGAATATGGCACCTCTATTATCACAATAGATGGTGATAGGGTCATTCGAACTAGAAACTACGGTTAGTCCTTGTAAGAACTGACGCATCCATATAGCTTCCTTTGCAGCTTCTGAAGCGGCATAGTACTCGGACTCAGTTGTAAAATCTGCTATAACACTCTGTTTGGAGCTTTTCCAACTGACCGCAGCGCTATTAAGAGTAAAGACGAATCCAGACTGAGATTTCGAGTCATCTCGATCTGTTTGGAAGCTAGCATCTGCGTAACCGATTGCGCATAGCAAAGTGTCTCCTCCATAAGTCAATACCCAATCCTTAGTCCTTTGTAACTACTTAAGGATGTGTTTTACAGCCATCCAGTGTGTTGCACCTTGATTGCCTTGGTACCGACTCGTCATACTTAATGCATATGCCACGTCCGGACGTGTGCATTTCATGGCATACATGATCGATCCTATAGTTGATGCATAAGGAACACGACTCATGCGCTTGACCTCTTCCGATGTCTTGGGTGCCTGATCTTTACTCAAATGCATCCTAGAAATCATTAGAAGGTTCCCCTTCTTGGAGTTGGTCATGCTGAACCTCTCAAGAATCTTATCTATATAAGATTCCTAACTGAGTGATAACATCCGTCCTGATCTATCTCTATAGATACGGATCCCCAATATGCGTTGTGCCTCACCCAGATCTTTCATCTGGAAATGGTTCTTTAACCATACTTTTATCGAAGATAAGAGAGGGATGTCATTCCCAATCAAGAGTATGTCATCAACATACAATATTAAGAAGACAATCTTACTCCCACTCGACTTGACATACAAGCATGGTTCCTCGACCGATCGAGTGAAACCATTCTGTTTTATCACCTGGTCAAAACGATGATTCCAACTCCGAGAAGCTTGCTTAAGTCCATAAATGGAACGCTTAAGCATGCAAACTTTCTTAGGATTTTTAGGATCAATGAAACCTTCGGGTTGTACCATGTACAATTCCTCCTCCAAATAACCGTTTAAGAAGGCGGTTTTCACATCCATCTGCCAAATTTCATAGTCATGAAAACCGGCAATTGCTAAGATTATTCGAATAGAACGCAGCATAACTACGGGTGCAAAAATTTCACCATAATGCAATCCTTGCACTTGAGTGAAACCTTTTCCCACTAGTCGTGCCTTATAGGTGTCTGATTGTCCTTTTATGGAATACTTTATCTTAGAAAGCCATTTGCACTGAAGAGGCCGTACCTTATCAGGCAAATCAACAAGATCTCATACGTCATTCTCATACATGGAGTCCATCTCGGACTGCATGGCTTCAAGCCATAGCCTAGAGTCGTAACAGGTCATTGCACCTTTATAGGTAGCGGGTTTGTTACTCTCTAGAAGTAAAACATTATCTCTCTCATTCTCCTCGACCATACCAATGTATCTGTCTGGAGGAATGGAGACTCTACCCGACCTTCTAGGTTCCATAGGGATGTTAACCGTAGCAGAAGTTGAAGGAACCTCTTCCTTCATTGGTTGCTCGGTTGTTGGTTCTTGAATCTCCGACAGATCAAGGTTCTATTACTTGACTTATTCTCGAGAAACTCTTTCTCTAAGAACTTCGCACTAGCCGCAACAAAAACTCGTTGTTCGTTAGGTGAATAGAAGTAATGACCAAGCATTCCTTTTGGATAACCAATAAAGTATGTCTTGACCGATCCCGGGCCAAGCTTATCCTCGTGTCTCCACTTGACATAAGCCTCGCAGCCCCAAACCCGAATAAAGGACAAGTTAGGGACCGTTCCCTTCCATAACTCATATGGAGTCTTGTGTACAGCTTTAGACGGACTTCGGTTAAGTATAAGAGCAGATGACAAAAGAGCATAACCCCATAATGAATCAGGTACTACCGTGTGACTCATCATGGATCGAACCATATCAAGTAATGTTCGATTTCTCCGTTCGGACACACCATTTACCTGAGGTGTTCCAGGTGGAGTTAACTGTAATACTACACCACAGTTTTTAAGGTGTTTATCAAACTCATTTGAAAGATATTCGCCACCACGATCTGAACAAAGTGCTTTAATCTTTCTTCCTAGTTGGTTTTGAACCTTATTCTGGTATTCCTAGAACTTTTCAAAGGACTCACTTTTATGCTTCATTAATTAGACATATCCGTATCTACTCAAATCATCCGTGAAAGTGATAAAATATCTATAGCCGTCTCTTGCGTTTATTGACATAGGTCCACATACATCAGTATGTATGAGTCCTAATAGGTCACTAGCGCGCATTCCAACAACTTTGAAGGAAGTTCGAGTCATTTTACCGATAAGACATGATTCACACGTGCCAAACGATTCGTAATCAAATGGGGAGATAGTCCCATTGTCAATGAGCTTCTTTACACGTTTCTTATTTATGTGTCCCATACGGCAGTGCCATAGATAAGTTTGATCTTTGTCACCAACCTTTAATTTCTTATTATTCACATGCAATTTGTTTGTGGTTTGATCTAAGATATAAATTCCATTCATGGAAACTTCTTTGCCATAAATCATTTCATTAAAAGAGAAAATACAGCTATTGTCTTTTATTGAAAATGAAAAACCGTCTTTATCTAGTACGGAAACAGAAATAATGTTCTTAGATAAACTAGGTACATAGCAATAAGTATATAAATATAACTCAAAACCACTCGGGAGTTGGATTACATATGTTCCCACTTAAACTGCAGCAACTCTTGCTCCATTCCCCACTCGCAGGTCCACATCACCCTTTGCGAGAGGTGTGATATTTCTTAGGCCCTGCAAATGATTACACAGATGAGAACCACAACCTGTATCAAGTACCCAAGTTCCGACACTTGCATGGTTAATCTCAATCATATGAATAAAAGATGACATACCAACAGGAGTGACGCGGCCTGCTTTTATGTCCTCACGGTAGACGGGATAGTTCCTCCTCCAATGCCCAGTCTTGTGGCAATGGTGGCACTCCATGTTACTGTCCTTGCTCTTTGCCTTGCCTTGTGAGCCACTAGTCTCACCAGGCCCACTCTTGTCGTTTCCTGACTTTTTAAACAATGGCTTTCCTACAGCTAGGTCGCCATGAGCCTTGCCCTTACCTTTGCCCTTGTTTGAAAACATTAGAACATCTTGCTTCATGCTCCCACTCAATTTCATATCATTCTCGGTCTGTACGAGAAGTGAGTGTAGCTGATGAAGACTTTTCTTCATATCATTCATATAGTAATTTAACCTGAAAAGAGCAAAACCATCATGAAGTGAATGAAGCACACGGTCAATGACTATGCTCTCACTGATTTTGCAATCAAGTGCCTCCAGTTTCTCGACATTCTCAATCATATCAAGAATGTGTGGGCTAACCGGTTGGCCCTTCAGGAGTTTCGCCTCAAAGAAGCGACAGGTATGCTCATAAGTAACGATCCTCAGTGCTTTTGAGAATTCGTTAGTGAGCGTGGTGAAAATCTTGTTTGCACCTTGGGCAATGAAGCGTCTTTGCAAATTGCTTTCCATTGCAAAGATGAGTACGTTCTTTATCGCACCCGCTTCCATAACGAAGTCACTATATTCAAGTGTCTCGTTAGCTCTCGCATTGGGGCCTGGGTTTGGCGGTATTGGCTCAGTCAAGTACTTGAGCTTACCGTCAGCAACGGCAGCATTCCGTAATGCCGCCTCCCAGTCCGCAAAGTTGGACCCGTCATTCTTCAGTCGCGTGGACTGATTCATGTGGTCCATGAAAGCTTTAAGCAAGGATTCGCGCGCGAGCGTGGCACTTGGCATAGGGATATCAGTATTTCCAGCCATTTGTTATATGCAGTATTATCAATGTAAACGAGTTCTACACTGAAAAAGAAGAAAAACATAATAAGCATACTCATCGATTTGAATTTAAGTCTAGTGCAAAATTTGTTTTAATGCAAAGACTCGAGCATTTATACAATTGACCTCCCTCAAGAATTATATAAATGATCCCAAGACTCAATTATCTGTAAATTGATAAGCCAACCTCTTGGCTAATTCTACCTTTAGAATTCTTGGTCGATAAATTTCTGTAAATTCTATCTTTAGTCCATCATAATCACGAGAAACTCTTCGGACTATAATGTTGAGATAAAATAGGTCAACACACACTACTTACCCAACGTAGAAGGGGTCATATGGAGAGTAAGGTCCTATATGCCTACCGACGAAGTAGGGATTCATAGTAGTTTGGCCTATAAAGACTAGTCTCAATTTTAGGTTTAGAGGAAGATCCCATCAATTTTATTTTAATTCAATTTAAGTGAACTAATATCTAGCATGCGAGGATGAATAAACTAAAATAATGGCTTAAATTCGAGTGACATCTTTATGTCCATGATAACTAACATTCAAACTATATGAGTCAATTTTCATGTATTTTAGTAGTAGGTGGTTTGGTTTAGGCGGAAAATGATGCACTAACTATCATGTGATGAAAAAGCAACAAGAACGGAATAAAAACAAAAAAAAATTACAAAGTCCTAGTGTGGCCTATCTACCAAAATGAACAAAAATACAACTTTCGAATCCAACCCATTTGGACCCGAGAAGTTTGTCTTGATGTTCCATCTTGGTCCATGTAGCGGGAGTGAGCAATCTGATCTTCATCTTTAGTCTTCTCAAAATACATTTAATAAATTACAAAATATAAACCTATTTACATTCTAATTTAAAAACATAATTTAATGAAAAATAAAATGGATATTCGAGATCTCAAAATTACATCAAAGATCATGTTTCCATCATTACGAAAACATGATCAACTAAGGCCACATTAGGTAATACAAATTACAACCGATTGCAAAATTACGTAAATTAAACCATTCAACCATTCATTCATCAAGATAAAACTGCATCAACTATAAATTAATCATTCAAGACATAATTCTTTAATTATGAAGAGTAATTTATCCAAACCACCTTTTAAAATGATCAAAATTATGTGACAATTCCTTATTTAATCACAATAACCCCAACCAAACAAAATCCAATTTTAATTCATATTCTTTAACATGAATTAATACAACATTATTTTAAACCTCTTTAAAATAATTGGGTATCCAATTATTGTGAACTTCTTCACAACAATAAACGAAACATCATCATTATAATGAATAAAAAAAACTTTCGATCAAAAATTTAAAACAAAACCGAAACTTTTTTTTCTTTAAAAAAATTTGATGTTATTAATATTTTCAAGATCGGTACAAAATATCAACATCTAATCATTATTAAACATCGATACAAACTAGATGATTCAATTTAACAATTTAAAATGAATATCTAAATCAATGAATACCGACAAATATATAGCGATGCACATTCAAATCGATTTCCATTTACATTTTAATTTAATCCTTATTAAATCAAAACAACTACACATTCATCATGTTATCGTCCTAACTATTTAAAACAACAATTATAATGAATCAAAATGGAAAAACAAGGCAAAAAAAAAAATTTCTTTCACGGATTATAACGAAACTATAGTATATGAATTACGAGTCATAAATAAATTGCACAATATAAAATTATAGGAATTTAGAATTAACCTTTGGTCCTAGCAAATTTGGCCTATGAACAATATCGAAATCGATATTCTCCTAATTGTTGCACCCAAGATGCTCCGAGATATGCCTTGCTTGTGCTAGAATTTTAGAGAAAAGTTACTGCTAATTTTTCTTTTGTGTAATGATGAATGATGGAGAGAATTTAAGGGAAAACCTTGTTCCTATTGCTCTATCACGGCCGAATAGACTCGGTTAGTAGAAGGAGTCATCTTTTCTCTTTTTACTCCTTTCCTTTTTAGGGTTTTTGAACTAGTTACCATAAGAGAATAATAGGAGATCTTTTCTCTTATTTTTATCTCTTATGGACCGAAAAATAAGAGAGAAAAAGACTATTTTTTCTTTCCTTTTTTGGTTATATTAGCATGTAATATAATATATACGTCAACTATAAATATCCGTATATTTATAATTTTCTAATTAAATATAACATATTATGTTTAATTACGAATTAACATTTTAATTCGTTTAAGCTTATATTATATACATTGATTAAATATAACGGTTTATATTCAATTACGAATTACATTTAATTCCTCTCAGCTAATATTATTTAATCGTTATTAAATAATCGTATCATCATTACATTGACTAACATTTTAGTCATATACATCGACTAACCTTTTAGTCATATAATAAGGCAACAATATGATTATATTATTGATATAATCACATCTCTCAGACACATTCTTTAGGTGTGGCTTTTAGGGACCAGTTGATCACCGCCATTAAAATGACAATAACGTCAAACTCCTAGCAAGCCAACCGTTATCGATAACGTTAATCAACTGATAAGAATACTAAGTATACCCTCTGAACCTGTAAGAGATTTATTCATGTTATCACACTAACTGTGGAGGACACTAACTCTTACAATTGTTACTTGATAATGTTGTTGGTGGTTGACGAATGGTTTCTATTATTGTCTTGTACCTTGAACGATGTATAATGTACTGACTCCTTTTAATGTTTTCAAAAGTGTAGTGATCCATTGAGGAATGGTGAGCAGGTGACCAGCAGGTAACTTGTTGATCTCGCATTGAGGGAATTGATGGGATCGTCGCTGATGAATCATAGCTTGCGCAGTTATTATTTACCATTAATGCGTGTCTTTCATATGCGTTTATTCTCTTATTTGACACGCATTTCTATGCTTATTACTTAGCTTTTAGCTATTATTATTCCTCTATTTGTTACTTTGGGTTGTGTTGTAGTTTTATAGGTTATTACCCAAAAAGGAGCAAATGCAAGCCAAATCCTATCAACAAAGTAAGTTTGAAGGAATTTCAAGAACCTTATGTCACTAATGTCAACTTTGAAGAGACATATCTCAAGATTTACAATTGATAATCAAGTGCTTCTAATTGGAGATGAACTCTTATCCTCTTAGGTTTCCTCCGCCACCAAAAATGCATGATTTGACGAAGTAACGAAGAAATGGCGGCCTCTTGAAGTACGGTGCGCAGTGTAGGAAATTCGCTCGACTTTTAGTCGATCGACTATCTCAAGTTGTCGATCGACCACTTGAAGAATTTAGTCAATCTAAAGAGCTCATTAGTCGATCGACTAAAATCATCACGACATCCTTTTTAGTGGATCGACTAGACCATTTGGTCGATCGACTAATTCTAGTAATCAGACAGTTATTTCGTGGCTCTGGCCCCTTAGTTACTTAATTACTCTAGCTTATGGATTTAGTATTTAAGTTTGATAAGACAAAATAATTAGGTTATGCTTTTTATACTGTTAAACATCCTACGTTCTTTTGAGCAACTTGAGATTGAATTCTTGGAATCGATCTTTCTTCCTCCTTTTAGTATTGAATCTTCTTTTATATTAATTCTTTTCTCTCATTCTCGCTCTTTATTTTTACACTCGCTCATTAATTTGTTTGTCTATTAATTGTTGTCTTTAGCCATGTTTAATTCAATTCTTGTTGTTGTAGTTAATTTCATTAGAAACAACATGAGTAGCTAATTCTTCTATGCTAGGATTTAGGGGAACCGCGGTTATGTGACGGTATAATTATTAGATTATTAGTTAAGCCATAATTATTGGTTTGTATTGTTAATCGTTGCTTTAAACCGTTAGTAAATTGGTTAAATGCATGTGACCGATCTATTACTTTGTTAAACCTCGACCTAGATCGTAAGATATGGAAAAGGTAGAGACTTGCAGCGAACAATAGAATGCCCTAATTAGAGCGAAAGCTAAATTAGTAATTATAGGGTGAATAGTAGACCGGAAGGAACTATTCCTTACCCTTCAAACCATGTTTATGTTGATCTTTTAATTCTATCGTTGACCGTCGTTGACCGTGTAACCCGATATCCTAGTTATTTCTCTTATTATATCTAAATCAACTTTCTTCATTTATTTCTCTTCCCTTTATTTCTCTTTCCTTCACTACTTGTAGTTTAGATAACAAACTGTTGAGGTCTCTTCCCATATGTGTGTGAGGGGCATCCATCCCACATCGGTAGCAACGAAATTTTTAAAAAGAGTACTCAATTCACCCCATCCCCCTCTTGAGTACCGGATCCATAAACTCAACACAAACAATCAAAACCCCCAAATTTGTTACTTAGACAGACTATTAATTAGCAAATAGAGTTTCTTTAGTCTCCCTATGGATACGATCCCGACTTCCTTTACTGCATTAGTTTAGGCCAGTTGGTTATCTTTGATTAGGTGTGCGATTTAGCCTGTCAAATTTTGGCGCCGTTGCCGGGGAGACGGTTTATTTTATTTGCTTTTTATTTATTTTGTCTTTTGGTTCAGGGAACTTTCGTTCCTTTAGACTGTTCTCATGCTATTTAACATTAGATTCCCGCAGGATGAGAAAGAATGTTTTGGTACTTATAAAGACAGGATCAAGGAATGGCTTGATACACTACATCATGGAGTTTTTTCTTCCCTCCAAATTTGCCTGTTTATTATCCAAGGTATAAATGACCCTACACAAGCATACCTGAACTCCATAGGTAAGGGGACGTCAGTAGGAAACCCATCGATGAGGTATTAGAATTTTTTGAGTGGTTTGCCCTTGAGAGTGTTAAGCCCCAATTTTCCCTTTTTGTGAGCGATAAGAGTAAAGACATGGTGATTGAGCCCACTTTTGACAAACTGAAGATAATTGATGCCGGTGAGGCTATTATGGACACTTCTTATGCTATAGATGTTACTGATGAGTTGATTTTTAATGTTTATTCGGGTTCCATGATAAGAGACCCGTTAGAGGCTTTGATTGTTTTAGATGCTTGTGCAGATGACTCAGGAACCAATGACGTTGTATTGGATATGTTAGAGGCTGCTTTGGAAGGTAGGGAGCTTACTACTGACGAGATCCAGACAGTAAATAGGTTGGTGTCCACCTCTTGCATGATTGAGGTAACGAAACCCGAGCTTAATCCTCTTTCCTCAAATATTAATTATGCGTTCTTAGATGAGTTTGAATCGCATCCAGACATTGTTAGTTCAACTCTCGATCAAGACCACCTATTTACTTTGGTTGTTCTTAAAAAGAATGCATTTGAGGAGATTAATGATTATGACTCACCAAAAGGTAGACGACCACCGGACATATATGAGATCATTTGTGATAGGAATATAAACATTCAACTTATTGTTGTTAAGTGGAATACCCTGATTGTTTACTGTAAGCGTCATCGTGAAAAAATTGATAAGATGCAATGGTTTATTCTATATGTATTGATTTTTCCCTTTTACTATTTATTATCTTGTGAGGATCATGCACAGAGTTATAATAAGCTTTTAAGGGCCTTGAGCGCCTACTCTTACCCGTATTTTGATTAGGGTCGCTGAATAGTGGTAGTTGGCTACGACCTCCCTTTGTTGTTGGCTGGTTTGGGGAGGTCTATCTTGTATAATTTTGTAAGTTTGCTTCGATTTAATTTATATTCATTTGCATTCACCTTGTTTTGCGTACCCTTTTCTCTATATTTTTGATGTTGCTTATTGTTTGCTGAAAACAATGAGGACATTGTGTGATTTGGTTTGGGGAGGGTATGCATCTGTCTTAGTTTGCATCCATCTGCATTTTTTTGCATTTCAGCTTTCATGTTTATTGCATTTCTGCATGCATTGTTTATTTAATTCAAAAAAATGAAATGAAAAATCATAAAAATACAAAAACATGTTTATTTTTGCTTTTTAGGTCGAGTCGGAATGATTAGATAACAATGATGAAACCGCTTCTATGCTTTTATAGTCTAAGCCTTGCATTTTTAATGTCGTCATGCACAATCATTTGCACAATCTACGAGTTTTTGATTAAATTTTACTGAACGAATAGACTTGACTTGATATCGGCAACCCACTTAAACATTCTAAGGAATTAGAGCCTTCATAAACTGATGACATTCATTATCAGTTTCATTTAGGATGTGAGTAGGACTCCTTATAAGGCATATAACATTAATTTGCATAAGCATGACATCTACCTCTTTGTGCATGTATGTATTCGGGTTGTGGAAGATGACACATGTGGAGAGGCAAACCCTTCTTTCTCATATTTTACCCTTAAACTTCACTAGCCAAATTAACCTATTTTGACCCAATTTTTAACTACAATCCAAAATTAGCCTACCTTAGTCAAGCTAGTTTAATTGATTGTATTGGGTACGTATTTGATCGTTTGTTTGGTATTTCAGTTTTGCAATGAGAAGAGGGTTGTTAATTTGAGAATGAAGATGAAAAAAAAAAAACAAAAAAAACAACACTCCGACAAAAAAAGAAATAACATGAAATAAAAGAGTTGTGGAGTGTTGAAAAAGAAGAAAAAGAGGAATGTTTATACTCTCGTGTTTGTTCTTATACACCTTTGGGGAGTCGTGATTGTGTGTAATGAGTTATGCCAAATTTGGCATCGATCTTAATTTGAAATTGGGTTTATAAGGCGGATGAGTGTACTTATTGGTTACGGTTGTACTAGCTTGGCTTTACCTCCACATATCCAAAATTTATTTTACCCCTTTTTACCTTATTACCTCACCACACACTATATGTAAGTCCTCGGCATGTGTCTCGGTCCAGGTTGGTTCGAATGCATATGTACGGTCGATAGAGGTATTTATCATGTTAAATTGCATGCATGCTCTTATAGGTCGCAGTTAGGTGAGTGACTATTTTCTCTCTTATCTTCCAAATTTTCTCACCATGTGCTTTGATTGAGTGATGAGTGACCCGTAACAGTCCGATATATACAAGTCTTGCAAGGTCGACGGTTCAGTTTCTTTTATCATTGATCTAACTCGTTTGCATTTGGTTTAGTGCCTTGGTGTTAGCTTTTATGCATTAAACAGGTTTAGACACTAGAAGTGTAGTTAGCTCTGAGCTTTTTCTTCGTTCCATTAGATAAGTTCATCATCTTAAGTCTTTGCTTGCTTGGGGACAAGCAAGGGTTTGGTTTCGGGAGGTTTGATACGTGTCTCTCATATGCGTTTATTCTCTTATTTGACACGCATTTCTATGCTTATTACGTAGCTTCTAGCTATTATTATTCCTCTATTTGTTACTTTGGGTTGTGTTGTAGTTTTATAGGTTATTACCCAAAAATGAGCAAATGCAAGCCAAATCCTATCAACAAAGTAAGTTTGAAGGAATTTCAAGAGCCTTATGTCACTAGTGTCAACTTTTAAGAGCCATATCTCAAGATCTACAGTTGATAACCCAGTGCTTCCAACTGGAGATGAAAACTTATCCTCTTAGCTTTCCAACGCCACCAAAAATGCACGATTTGACCAAGTAACGAAGAAATGGCGGCCTCTTGAAGTACGGTGCGCAGTGCAGGAAATTCGCTAGACTTTTAGTCGATCGACTATCTGAAGTTGTCGATCGACCACTTGAAAAATTTAGTCAATCGAAAGAGCTCATTAGTCGATCGACTAAAATCATCACGACATCCTTTTTAGTCGATCGAATAGACCATTTGGTCGATCGACTAGTTCTAGTAATCAGACAGTTATTTCGTGGCTCTGGCCCATTAGTTACTTAATTACTCTAGCTTATGGATTTAGTATTTAAGCCTGATAAGACAAAATAATTAGGTTATGCTTTTTATACTGTTAAACATCCTACGTTCTTTTGAGCAACTTGAGATTGAATTCTTGGAATCGATCTTTCTTCCTCCTTTTGGTATTGAATCTTCTTTTATATTAATTATCTTCTCTCATTCTCGCTCTTTATTTTTACACTCGTTCATTAATTTCTTTGTCTATTAATTGTTGTCTTTAGCCATGTTTAATTCAATTCTTGTTGTTGTAGTTAATTTCATTAGATACAACATGAGTAGCTAATTCTTCTATGCTAGGATTTAGGGGAACCGCGGTTATGTGACGGTATAATTATTAGATTATTAGTTAAGCCATAATTATTGGTTTGTATTGTTAATCGTTGCTTTAAACCGTTAGTAAATTGGTTAAATGCATGTGACCGATCTATTTGTTGGAGCTAGTGTCCTGCACAGTTAGTGTGATAACATGAATAAATCTCTTACAGGTTCACAGGGTATACTTTGTATTCTTATCAGTTGATTAACGTTTATCGATAACGGTTGGCTTGCTAGGAGTTTGACGGTATTGTCATTTTAATGGCGGTGATCAACTTGTCCCTAAAAGTCACACATAAAGGATGTGTCTGAGAGATGTGATTATATCAATAATATAATCATATTGATGCCTTATTATATGACTAAAAGGTTAGTCGATGTATATGACTAAAAGGTTAGTCAATGTAATGATGATACGATTATTTAATAACGATTAAATAATATTAGCTGAGACGAATTAAATATAATTCGTAATTGAATATATACCGTTATATTTAATCAATGTATATAATATAAGCTTTAACGAATTAAAATGTTAATTCGTAATTAAACATAATATGTTATATTTAATTAGCAAATTATAAATATACGGATATATATAGTTGACGTATATTATATTACATGCTTATATAACCGAAAAAAAAAAGAAAAAAAATAGTCTTTTCTTCTCTTAATTTTTCGGTTAATAGGAGATAAAAATAAGGGAAAAAGATCTCCTATTATTCTCTTATGGTAACTAGGTCAAAACCCTAATAACAAGAGTAAAAAGAAGTTAGACTCCTCCTTCTACTACTTCTACCATTCGGCCGAATAGAGCAAGAAGAACAAAAGAAAAATTCAGATTTTTCTCACGAATTCTCTCTATCATTTATCATCACTGACGCGGGGTTAGTTGCCCTCCCCCGTATCAAACAAATACTTGTAATACTCAATACCAAAATAATTAATGTAGTAGGGTAAGGAGGTCGATCCTAAGAGACGGTGATTATGGTTCTAAGGCGGTTTAATCAAATTCTAGTTTAGTTCTAGCTAATAGCAAGTTGAAGAGGATTATAGATAAACTAGACTAACAAGAAGGCAAGGATGCGATGTAAAACAATAATTAAAAGGAACTAGGGTGGATGGGTTCTTTAATGCAAGTATAGATCAATTATGGTGGGGGTTAGGACTAGTCTAAAGGTGAGTCTAAACATGTCTCCACCTCTCGGTGTAAGACGGATTAAAAGACAAGCCTCCACCTCTCGATGCGAGACGAGTCCTAGCCTAAGGTTCGATTGGGTTCTCGCCCTAATCTCTCCCTAAAGATCCAACACACACACACAACAACAATACATGTCCAAGCTCTCACTCAAACTAGCAATAAAACATAAGAAAAACTCAAATTACTCATTCAAGCATTTCAACAAACACCTTGTGTGCACAAAACAAGTAGACTACCAAAAGACTTAATCTTTATGCCCAATTACCATAATCAGCCCATAACATTAAATCCCCCATCTTCTCCTAGTCGAACACTACTCACTCATATTAATAAGGAAAATCATTAAAGACGAAAACTTGGATACAAAACTAGCAAAATAAGACATATTAAACATATAAACTAATTAGACAAGCATGAAAGATTAATTAAATGACAAGTAAATGAAAATAAACATGAAAATAAAGATGAAAGATTTAATCTTTACCGATTAACAAAGACGAGACGGAAAAGTTACGAACTTGAATAATAACCCGATCTTTCGATCTTAATCTTCATACAAAATCCGAGTGAAGTAAACTATTACAAATTTTGGGGAAGAATTAAAGGAAGAAATTAACTAAGAAAATCTAATCTAGTGAGACGGGTTTTTCTTCTAAAGAGATGGTCTAAATTCTATGTCTAAAACTATTCTCACTAGTCTAATTCTCGTCTGATGGATCCTTCTAATTGGTGTGTCCTACTTTTTAAATAAAAATCCCTTTTGGACTTATTTGGTCCGTCTTCTTCCTTCCCATTTCCTGCTTTTCTCTTTTTCTTCTTTTTTTTTGTTTGTTTCTTTGTGTCAGTCTTCCCCTTTCCCTTTGTCTGCTTCTTCCCCTTCCCCTTTGTTTTGTCTTTTTCTATTTCTCTTTATTTGTACCAAAAAGAAATATAAGAAAGTAACCTTCCAAAATGAATCACACGAGCAAAGAATAGAACAAGGGGCCTGAGCTGGTCGGACCGGCTGCCGGTGGTCCTGACCGGCTGGAGGCCATTGCTCTTCCTCCGCTTTCACCGCTCTTCCCCTCTTCCAATGACGCCCCAGCCGGTCGGACCGGCTGCCGGTGGCCCTGACCGGCTGGAGGCCACTGCTCTTGGTCCGTCTTCTTCCCCTTTGTGCGTAACCTAGCCGGTCCGGCCTGCTGCCGGTTGGTCCGACCGGCTGGAGGCCACTGCTACTACCCTCCGTCTTTCATCTTCTCTTCTTTTCTTTCTTTTCCTTTTTCTTTTCTTTCTTTTCCTTTTTCTTCTTTATTTGTTTTGTGACGGTTTCTCGAATTTCATCCCGTCACGTCCTTGTCTTGGCATATTCCCTATAAATTGAGACGGAATTAAATAGTGTGTGAGTACACGGGATAAGGGTCAAAATACGATAAAACCGACGCCGAACTAAACTAAATGCAACGAAATATAGGAAAATAAAGAGGGGAAACGGTGTAAAATAATTTTGCACTTACTCATGCCCACAAGGGAAGCTTGTCAATTTTTCACCCGCTTTGCATCATTGTTGCTTAAAGCCCGGAGCAACTTATCAAATTCTTGAGCAAACCCCATAAACAAGCACAAGTAAACGACAATGGGGCTCAAAGAATTATACACCGGTAAACTCAACCCAAGCTAAATCGACTCTTCACCGTCTTCTTCGTGGTACAAAGTAGGAGATGTTGGTAAAATATAGCTAGACTCACATGTCAACTCTCCACACCCCTTGGTAATTTTGGGTGGCTTATCGTGGTAGACGGGAGGGGTAAAGAGTGTGAAAACACTCACCCTCTCAAGAGGATCAAGTGGCAAGGGCTTACAAGGCTTCAAAGTGGTAGGTGAAAGAGGAAGCAAGACCTCAACTTCACCGTTTTCTTTATCAAGGAGCGATTTTCCCAAGAAATTTTCTCTCATGGTTTCCTCAATCTTATCAACTTGGCTCTCCCAACTAAGGGAGGAGCCAAGGAGCCAAGGATCGTTTTCTAGAGAGCTTAAATCAAATGAGATTGGAGAATTCAGATATGCTTCAATTTCATCATCAATAAGACCATCTAACTCGTTCTCCCTAGGGCTCTCCAAAGCTACAACACCAAACAAGTCATCACTCTCATCACTCCCCTCTTTTCTCCTATCATCATCAATGTCTTCAACGACATCCACAGAATAAGCACTTTCAAACATTGGCTTGGACAAGATACCCGTCAAGGAAAACTCAATTGCATTGCCTCCAACATTGAAAGATAGTACCCCGTTCTTCACATCGATCATGACTCCCCCGGTTGCCATGAAAGGTCTTCCGAGGATTATTGGAGTTTGTTGATCCTCCGGAATATCTAATACCACGAAGTCCGCCGGTATGCACAAATTCCCTACCTTTACCGGTACATCCTCTATTACACCCCTTGGATATTGGACCGATCGATCGGCAAGTTGCAATGCCATGGAGGTAGGAATCATGTCTTGTAAGCCGAGTTTCTTATCAATAGGAAGTGGCAAGATGCTAACACTTGCACCCAAGTCACACAATGCTCTTTCAATGTTCACATTGCCAACCATGCATGGAATTAAAAAGCTACCCGGATCTTGTAACTTCTTCGGCATATGGTTAAGCAACACCGCACTACATTCCTCGGTTAAGGCTACTATTCCATCACTGGTTATGCTCCTTTTCTTTGTCAACACCTCCTTAAGAAATTTGGTGTAGAGTGGCATATGGCTCGCCACCTCGGTGAAAGGTGATGAGGCTTCAAGCTTCTTTAGCATTCCCACAAACTTCGCAAATTTCTACTCTTTACTCATGACCTTGGGCCTGTTAGGAAAAGGTAAAGGAGGTGTGTAATCTTGGGTCACATTTGGAGGAGGTTGGGTTATTTCATCTTCACTAGGGTAATGGTCTTCCACCATCTTACCCTTCAACTTTCTTTTTTCATTGGAACTCATGGGTTTTTGAGGATTTTTCAACTTGTTCTCACCTACCAAAGTGATAGCATGTAATTGTTGGTGATGTGGTGGGCCATCCTTAGGGTGGGAGCCTTGGATTGGTAGAACATGTTCCCCTTTTTGAACGGTAATGGGTTCTTAGTTGGCTAAGTAGGAATCAAAATTTCTTTGTTGAGCTTGAACATTAGAAATGTCGGATCTCAAGAGTTTGATCATTTGTTCCGTATTTGCCTCACGTTGCATAGCCCTATTCTCCATACCCTTCAAAAGTTGTTCAATGGAAGAGTTGGATTGTTCATTCGAGGGGGGTGGTTGTTGGGAAGTTTGTTGATTTTGACGATTGTGATTGTTGTGTTGATTTCGGTTGTTGTTTCTTTGGTCTCTAAATGGAGGAGGGACATAGGATTGGTTGCTTTGATGTGAAAATCTCCTAGAGTCGGAATTTTGGCCTTGGTTATTGTTGTTGTAAGACCTTGGGTAGTCGGGTTTAGGTGGTGGTTGGTATTGAGAGGCTTGATATTTGGGGTCCAAGGGTTGACCCTCATAGGATATCCGCGGGTCTTGATTGGGAAAAGCCTGGTATGAGGTTTCATGAAGATGAGAGGAATACCTTGGTTGATCTTGCAAAGAATAACAATCTTGTTGAACATGGTCATCTCTTGGAAAGGATGGGCATAAGTCATATGTGTGGCCGACACCACCACATGTGTCACAAATAGGTTGTTGAGAATAGGTCCTTGTAGGAGACCTTGGTTGCTCAAGATAGTAGACCCTAGCATGACTAGGTCTCTCCCCTTGGATATGATGGATTTGACCCTTGCCTCTTTCCAACCCCAAATTATCAAACTTCTTGGATAGCTCATCCAACTTAAGTTTTGTCTCCAATTCAAGCCTACTAGGCCCCTCACTCTTACCCTCGCTCTCTCTCGAACCATAGCTATTTTCCAGCTCGGAGATGTTTTGAATCATCTCCGTGATTTCGGCGTTGTTCATCTTATCGAAATTTCCCCCGGAGGCCGCCACTATCATGTCTCTAAATCTTTGCTCTAGAGTTTGAAAGAAGATTTGAGTAGTCAACCATTTCGGGATACCATGGTGAGGGCAAGAGGTTAGAAGATCTTGAAACGTCTCCCAAGCTTCACTCAATATCTCATAATCTTTTTGCTTGAAAGTTTGGATTTCATGTCTTATTCTTGCGGTTTTTGAGGGGGGGTAGAATTTGGTGATAAAGGCTTTTGAGAGACTAGCCCAAGTGGTGAAAGTTCCCGGTTCATGGGAATTCAACCATTTCCTTGCATTGTCCTTCAAGGAGAAGGGAAATAGCATGAGTAAGATTTGGTCTTCGGTGATCCCATTCCTCTTGATTGTTCCCACCTTCTCCTTAAAACCTACCAAGTGCTCATGAGCATCTTCATTCTTCAACCCATGAAAGATGTCTTGTTGAATGAATGAGATGACATGATGACGGAGTTCAAAAGTGTTGGGAGCAATAGCTCCGTAGTTGATGGCCGAGCAAGACCGATTAGGGTCCGGCCTATTGTAATAGCCCATGGGTTGGTCCGCCATTTCTTGTATGAAAGGGTTGTTTGTTTGTGAAATTGGGGAATTTGGGGAATTTGGTAAGTGGGTGTTATTTGAATTTTGGGAAAAAGTGGGTGAATTTATGGGTGATGTGTTTATTGGAATGTTTGTGGGTATGGTGAGGGGTGGTAAAGTGGGAGGTGGTGTTTGTGAAGTGGAAGTCTCAATTGTGGGTGGTGGAGTATTTGTGGAGGTAAGAATGGGTGGTGATCTTCTTAAGGAAGCAAGTGCTTGTCTTCTTCTTGCCCGGAAAGTCTTCTCAATCTCTCGATCAAGCGGGAAAAGAGGTCCGATGAAACACCTACTCATGCACTCAAAGAAAGATCAAATAGTCCTAATGCAAATAGATGCACTAGGACAAATGGAAAATCAAAAACTAAAAGTGAACTAAGCCTAAAATCAATTAAACTATCTTATCCAATATCGCCGTCCCCGGCAACGGCGCCATTTTGACGCGGGGTTAGTCGCCCTCCCCCGTATCAAACAAATACTTGTAATACTCAATACCAAACTAATTAATGTAGTAGGGTAAGGAGGTCGATCCCAAGAGACGGTGATTATGGTTCTAAGGCGGTTTAATCAAATTCTAGTTTAGTTCTAGCTAATAGCAAGTTGAAAAGGATTATAGATAAACTAGACTAACAAGAAGGCAAGGATGCGATGTAAAACAATAATTAAAAGGAACTAGGGTGGATGGGTTCATTAATGCAAGTATAGATCAATTATAATGGGGGTTAGGACTAGTCTAAAGGTGAGTCTAAACATGTCTCCACCTCTCGGTGTAAGACGGATTAAAAGACAAGCCTCCACCTCTCGATGCGAGACGAGCCCTAGCCTAAGGTTCGATTGGGTTCTCGCCCTAATCTCTCCCTAAACATCCAACACACACACAACAACAATACAAGTCCAAGCTCTCACTCAAACTAGCAATAAAACATAAGAAAAACTCAAATTACTCATTCAAGCATTTCAACAAACACCTTGTGTGCACAAAATAAGTAGACTACCAAAAGACTTAATCTTTATGCCCAATTACCATAATCAACCCATAAACTTACATTAAATCCCCCATCTTCCCCTAGTCGAACACTACTCACATATATTAATAAGGAAAATCATTAAAGACGAAAACTTGGACACAAAACTAGCAAAATAAGACATATTAAACATATAAACTAATTAGACAAGCATGAAAGATTAATTAAATGACAAGTAAATGAAAATAAACATGAAAATAAAGATGAAAGATTGAATCTTTACCGATTAACAAAGACGAGACGGAAAAGTTACGAACTTGAATAAAAACCCGATCTTTCGATCTTAATCTTCATACAAAATCCGAGTGAAGTAAACTATTACAAATTTTGGGGAAGAGTTAAAGGAAGAAATTAACTAAGAAAATCTAATCTAGTGAGACGGGTTTTTCTTCTAAAGAGACAGTCTAAATTCTATGTCTAAAACTGTTCTCACTAGTCTAATTCTCGTCTGATGGATCCTTCTAATTGGTATGTCCTACTTTTTAAATAAAAATCCCTTTTGGACTTATTTGGTCCGTCTTCTTCCTTCCCATTTCATGCTTTTCTCTTTTTCTTCTTTTTTTTGTTTGTTTCTTTGTGTCAGTCTTCCCCTTTCCCTTTGTCTGCTTCTTCCCCTTCCCCTTTGTTTTGTCTTTTTCTATTTCTCTTTATTTGTACCAAAAAGAAATATAAGAAAGTAACCTTCCAAAATGAATCACACGAGCAAAGCATAGAACAAGGGGCCTGAGCCGGTCGGACCGGCTGCCGGTGGTCCTGACCGGCTGGAGGCCACTGCTCTTCCTCCGCTTTCACCGCTCTTCCCCTCTTCCAATGACGCCCCAGCCGGTCGGGCAGGCTGCCGGTGGCCCTGACCGGCTGGAGGCCACTGCTCTTGGTCCGTCTTCTTCCCCTTTGTGCGTGACCCAGCCGGTCCGACCGGCTGGAGGCCACTGCTACTACTCTTCGTCTTTCATCTTCTCTTCTTTTCTTTCTTTTCCTTTTTCTTTTCTTTCTTTTCCTTTTTCTTCTTTATTTGTTTTGTGATGGTTTCTCGAATTTTATCCCGTCACGTCCTTGTCTTGGCATATTCCCTATAAATTGAGACGGAATTAAATAGTGTGTGAGTACACGGGATAAGGGTCAAAATACGATAAAACCGACGCCGAACTAAACTAAATGCAACGAAATATAGGAAAATAAAGAGGGGAAACGGTCTAAAATAATCATATATCAAACCTCCCCACACTTAAACATTACTCGTCCCCGAGTAAGTAAGTGAGCAAAAACAAGACCCTTATTTGAATAGGCTAAACTAAGCTACTAAAAAACCGATGAAAGGCAATTAACGGGCCTTCTCCGTCCCTTCAACTCACAACGAAACACAATGAGGTATGTACTCCCTTGCAAGGAAAGTGGGGGCTTGCGGAAAATTTGCGATGCATCCAAATGATAAGCATCTAAGACCATGACAAGAATGCACCAAACAAAAGAATAGTCACACGCCTGATCCATGTGACGAAAATATCTATAAGGAAAACCGTCTAAATAAATGCATGATCCTTATTGGCCACTAGTATCATAAAGCATGGAAAAGTATTCGCCTCTTAGCGGTGCAAGACTAATGAAAATTTCGAGTCCCGTCTACTATTAGCTTGGTCAAGAGCGATAAGATGGAAGATGGAAATGAGATCCCCGTGACGTTATTAAACACAATAGCACAAGAAATTCACGTTTGTCAACTAAATGAGACACAAGGGTCGTCCCGTCTCACTATGCAACTCAAGGGTAATTGATCCAAGGAGGGTTAAAGGAAAAAGAGATTTGAGTCTTATTGCTTGGAAAAAAAATTTCATTTCTCCAATTTTTTTTTTTTTGTACTTTTGGTTTTCTTTTCCTTCTTTTTGAGTTGCATTTTTGATTTGCAATTTTTGACATTATAGCACACGGTTTCCGTCAAGGACACGCGGTCGGAACCAAGAAAATAGGGGTATCCCCACCGTAGTGGCATCGAGCGGGACCCTAGATGTGGGCCCACTAGAATCCCTAGAAGTTCCGTTTTGCATTTCCTCGACGAAAACAAGAAAACATGATATTTGACTCAATATTTTTGGCTTGTTTGCGTTGTTTCCTTTTTGTAAGTGGAAGTGGAGGAACAATGGATCAAGGTTGGTTGCATAGTAAGACGGTCACCTAATAATTCTTTCAACTAACGGAATATTCACATCAATTGGGGTTGTCGAGGTGGAATGAGTGCAAACTCATGACTTGGCATTAGTAGACGGGTCAAAACTCATTAGAAATACACAACCTAGGGAGTCTAAAATTCCACGATTAAGATGAACACTTTATGAATGGAAAAGTAGCTAGAAAGGATTATGCACATTCAACAAGTTTTCCAAATAGACAAATTATAGAACCAATTTTCTAAATGCAACTATATGCCATGATGCAATCTATATATACACCTAAATGCAGATGCTCTAACCGACTATATGACACACAAGCTAGTGCTATCTCCTAACAACACACAAGTGGCACACATGCCAATCAACAAAATCCACAACATCGTCATCAACACATCCCGTCCTCCTCAAACAACAAGTAAGAAGAAGAAGAGATAAGGGATAAGAGAATAGGAAAGATCTCACCATGGCGTCTTCATTTTCCCTACTTCGTGCTTCTTATGATATGGGGTGCACCTATATGTTGAGATAAGAGGAAGCACACAACAATATATACGAAATAAACTAATTTTTAGAATTTTTTTCAAATTTTTAATTTTTTTTGAGTTTTTCAAAATTAATCTATATACACTACACTAATCTCCTCCCCACACTTAAACCGGACATTGTACTCAATGGTCCACAAGCTAGGAGGGGAAGAGCAAACTAAATGCAAAAACATGTTTTTGAGTTTTTCAATAGCAAGAATATGTAAATGACAATGCAAAAAGTGAAATAAATCTAAAATAAATGCAAACTAACTACATGGATGCAAGTTTGTTTATTGATATGAGAAGAGAGCTAATTTGAATTAACTCGCATTTGGATGCTTGGGGAAAAACTTTGGATTCAAGGAAATTTTATTTGGATTTTCAAACTGGGGTAAGGGACAATATTCAACTCATGAATGCCTAAGAATGAATGAAATTCATCAAATTGCATATGCTCAAGGGAGTGAAGTGGTCCACTTACTCATGCCCACAAGGGAAGCTTGTCAATTTTGCACCCGCTTTGCATCATTGTTGCTCAAAGCCCGGAGCAACTTATCAAATTCTTGAGCAAACCCCATAAACAAGCACAAGTAAACGACAATGGGGCTCAAAGAATTATACACCGGTAAACTCAACCCAAGCTCAATCGACTCTTCACCGTCTTCTTCGTGGTACAAAGTAGGAGATGTTGGTAAAATATAGCTAGACTCACATGTCAACTCTCCACACCCCTTGGTAATTTTGGGTGGCTTATCGTGGTAGACGGGAGGGGTAAAGAGTGTGAAAACACTCACCCTCTCAAGAGGATCAAGTGGCAAGGGCTTACAAGGCTTCAAAGTGGTAGGTGAAAGAGGAAGCAAGACCTCAACTTCACCGTTTTCTTCATCAAGGAGCGATTTTCCCAAGAAATTTTCTCTCATGGTTTCCTCAATCTTATCAACTTGGCTCTCCCAACTAAGGGAGGAGCCAAGGAGCCAAGGATCGTTTTCTAGAGAGCTTAAATCAAATGAGATTGGAGAATTCAGATATGCTTCAATTTCATCATCAATAAGACCATCTAACTCGTTCTCCCTAGGGCTCTCCAAAGCTACAACACCAAACAAGTCATCACTCTCATCACTCCCCTCTTTTCTCCTATCATCATCAATGTCTTCAACGACATCCACAGAATAAGCACTTTCAAACATTGGCTTGGACAAGATACCCGTCAAGGAAAACTCAATTGCATTGCCTCCAACATTGAAAGATAGTACCCCGTTCTTCACATCGATCATGACTCCCCCGGTTGCCATGAAAGGTCTTCCGAGGATTATTGGAGTTTGTTGATCCTCCGGAATATCTAATACCACGAAGTCCGCCGGTATGCACAAATTCCCTACCTTTACCGGTACATCCTCTATTACACCCCTTGGATATTGGACCGATCGATCGGCAAGTTGCAATGCCATGGAGGTAGGAATCATGTCTTGTAAGCCGAGTTTCTTAGCAATAGGAAGTGGCAAGATGCTAACACTTGCACCCAAGTCACACAATGCTCTTTCAATGTTCACATTGCCAACCATGCATGGAATTAAAAAGCTACCCGGATCTTGTAACTTCTTCGGCATATGGTTAAGCAACACCGTACTACATTCCTCGGTTAAGGCTACTATTCCATCACTGGTTATGCTCCTTTTCTTTGTCAACACCTCCTTAAGAAATTTGGTGTAGAGTGGCATATGGCTCGCCACCTCGGTGAAAGGTGATGAGGCTTCAAGCTTCTTTAGCATTCCCACAAACTTCGCAAATTTCTTCTCTTTACTCACGACCTTGGGCCTGTTAGGAAAACGTAAAGGAGGTGTGTAATCTTGGGTCACATTTGGAGGAGGTTGGGTGATTTCATCTTCACTACGGTAATGGTCTTCCAACATCTTACCTTTCAACTTTCTTTTTTCATTGGAACTCATGGGTTTTTGAGGATTTTTCAACTTGTTCTCACCCACCAAAGTGATAGCATGTAATTGTTGGTGATGTGGTGGGCCATCCTTAGGGTGGGAGCCTTGGATTGGTAGAACATGTTCCCCTTTTTGAACGGTAATGGGTTCTTGGTTGGCTAAGTAGGAATCAAAATTTCTTTGTTGAGCTTGAACATTAGAAATGTCGGATCTCAAGAGTTTGATCATTTGTTCCGTATTTGCCTCACGTTGCATAGCCCTATTCTCCATACCCTTCAAAATTTGTTCAATGGAAGAGTTGGATTGTTCATTCGAGGGGGGTGGTTGTTGGGAAGTTTGTTGATTTTGAGGATTATGATTGTTGTGTTGATTTCGGTTGTTGTTTCTTTGGTCTCTAAATGGAGGAGGGACATAGGATTGGTTGCTTTGATGTGAAAATCTCCTAGAGTCGGAATTTTGGCCTTGGTTATTGTTGTTGTAAGACCTTGGGTAGTCGGGTTTAAGTGGTGGTTGGTATTGAGAAGCTTGATATTTGGGGTCCAAGGGTTGACCCTCATAGGAAATCCGCGGTTCTTGATTGGGAAAAGCCCGGTATGAGGTTTCATGACGATGAGAGGAATACCTTGGTTGATCTTACAAAGAATAACAATCTTGTTGAACATGGTCATCTCTCGGAAAGGATGGGCATAAGTCATATGTGTGGCCGACACCACCACATGTGTCACAAATAGGTTGTTGAGAATAGGTCCTTGTAGGAGACCTTGGTTGCTCAAGATAGTTGACCCTAGCATGACTAGGTCTCTCCCCTTGGATATGATATATTTGACCCTTGCCTCTTTCCAACCCCAAATTATCAAACTTCTTGGATAGCTCATCCAACTTAAGTTTTGTCTCCAATTAAAGCCTACTAGGCCCCTCACTCTTACCCTCGCTCTCTCTTGAACCATAGCTATTTTCCATCTCGGAGATGTTTTGAATCATCTCCGTGATTTCGGCGTTGTTCATCTTATCGAAATTTCTCCCGGAGGCCGCCACTATCATGTCTCTAAATCTTTGCTCTAGAGTTTGAAAGAAGATTTGAGTAGTCAACCATTTCGGGATACCATGGTGAGGGCAAGAGGTTAGAAGATCTCGAAACCTCTCCCAAGCTTCACTCAATGTCTCATAGTCTTTTTGCTTGAAAGTTTGAATTTCATGTCTTATTCTTGCGGTTTTTGAGGGGGGTAGAATTTGGTGATGAAGGCTTTTGAGAGACTAGCCCAAGTGGTGAAAGTTCCGGGTTCATGGGAATTTAACAATTTCTTTGCATTTTCCTTCAAGGAGAAAGGAAATAGCATGAGTAAGATTTGGTCTTCGGTGATCCCATTCCTTTTGATTGTTCCCACCTTCTCCTTAAAGCCTACCAAGTGCTCATGAGCATCCTCGTTCTTCAACCCATGAAAGATGTCTTGTTGAATGAATGAGATGACATGATGACGGAGTTCAAAAGTGTTGGGAGCAATAGCTCCGTAGTTGATGGCCGAGCAAGACCGATTAGGGTCCGGCCTATTGTAATAGCCCATGGGTTGGTCCGCCATTTCTTGTATGAAAGGGTTGTTTATTGGTGAAATTGGGGAATTTGGGGAATTTGGTGGGTGGGTGTTGTTTGAATTTTGGGAAAAAGTGGGTGAATTTATGGGTGATGTATTTATTGGAATGTTTGTGGGTATGATGAGGGGTGGTAGGGTGGGAGGTGGTGTTTGTGAAGTTGAAGTCTCAATTGTGGGAGGTGCAATATTTGTGGCGGTAATAATGGGTGGTGATCTTCTTAAGGAAGCAAGTGCTTGTCTTCTTCTTGCCCGGAAAGTCTTCTCAATCTCTCGATCAAGCGGGAAAAGAGGTCCGATGAAACACCTACTCATGCACTCAAAGAAAGATCAAATAGTCCTAATGCAAATAGATGCACTAGGACAAATGGAAAATCAAAAAAATAAAAGTGAACTAAGCCTAAAATCAATTAAACTATCTTATCCAATATCGCCGTCCCCGGCAACGGCGCCATTTTGACGCGGGGTTTAGTCGCCCTCCCCCGTATCAAACAAATACTTGTAATACTCAATACCAAACTAATTAATGTAGTAGGGTAAGGAGGTCGATCCCAAGAGACGGTGATTATGGTTCTAAGGCGGTTTAATCAAATTCTAGTTTAGTTCTAGCTAATAGCAAGTTGAAGAGGATTATAGATAAACTAGACTAACAAGAAGGCAAGGATACGATGTAAAACAATAATTAAAAGGAACTAGGGTGGATGGGTTCATTAATGCAA
Source organism: Heliosperma pusillum (assembly GCA_022085475.1). Taxonomy (NCBI): domain Eukaryota; kingdom Viridiplantae; phylum Streptophyta; class Magnoliopsida; order Caryophyllales; family Caryophyllaceae; genus Heliosperma; species Heliosperma pusillum. The sequence continues at coordinate 1,246 of JAIUZE010073493.1, read as the reverse complement.
GTATAGATCAATTATGGTGGGGGTTAGGACTAGTCTAAAGGTGAGTCTAAACATGTCTCCACCTCTCGGTGTAAGACGGATTAAAAGACAAGCCTCCACCTCTCGATGCGAAACGAGCCCTAGCCTAAGGTTCGATTGGGTTCTCGCCCTAATCTCTCCCTAAACATCCAACACACACACAATAACAATACAAGTCCAAGCTCTCACTCAAACTAGCAATAAAACATAAGAAAAACTCAAATTACTCATTCAAGCATTTCAACAAACACCTTGTGTGCACAAAACAAGTAGACTACCAAAAGACTTAATCTTTATGCCCAATTACCATAATCAACCCATAAACTTACATTAAATCTGTGACAACCCTCGCGAATGCGGAAATATAAAACATACAAGCATGTGAAATATATAGCGGAAATACGGTATAAAAAAAAACCTTTTATACATGCAAGATAGAAAATACGAGGAGTGTCAAATTTACAAACTAAAGTGTGAAATACAATAACAAGAGACGGAGTCTCTCAAAATGTTAACAAAGAACAAGTGTTTAGCAAACTAGCTAAAATCGTCTAGAGGTGTTTTATCCAGGGACAACGCCCGCTAGCTCACACCCGAACCCCAAAATGTCAAGCAAAAAGCCATCCATGAAAGCAACCTGTTCATCCATGAAAAACATGAACGCCACAGTCAGTGGGGAGTAACTCCGGGTTCTCCCAGCCATATCACATCAAACGTACATATAAGGAGATACAAAAGTAGAGCATGCATATATATACATCCATGTGAAATACGATAAGGATAGACAGGCAATGCGGGATATAATGATAAGAACATAAGAGGCACAAATCCGAATTCATCATGATATTCAAAGACTCGGGAAAGACACTCCTAGGCAATCGAATACGCTCACTAGGGCTTGCATCTCACCGTTAGCGGTATAAGATTGATAAGATTGAGACTCGACAGACAAACCACGTCAGGTCATGCGATGATCACATAAATATAACATATTATCATCCATTCACGAACCAAGACATTGACGGTTTCCAATCATGCAATGACCATGAATAATATCATGAAATCACGCATTCAAAGAACGACGACTCAAAGACGACAATCTCACGGTAAATGAAACGCACTAGCATCGTGTACATGGCAAGTATGATTAAAAGGACATCCACGGGATCACATTTTCCGGAACGCATACACGATCACATTTCGTATATGTAGACTAATTTCCTCCTGG